>VDFB02153780.1:0-24913 GCA_007258455.2 Sequoia sempervirens
GCCATCCTTTTCTCATCAAGATCCAATTCCTCTTCCTCTTCTTCTTCTTCATTCTCCTCTTCCCCTTCTTCTTTAGGGTCACTCACATCACCTAGGACCATACCTCTCCTCTAACTGGTTTCAATAGTCTCAAGCATTTCTACCACCATATCTTGCAATTCCTTCAATCTTCTAATCTACTTTGTAGTATTTTCTTCCATCTCATTCATTTCCCTAGCCATAGGGTTACCCTTTGGGGGCATCTTGTTCTCTTTTTCTCTTCAACCTTTCTCTCTTATTTCCCACTTTCCCTTTTCACAGACCTACATATGCTCTGATACCAATTTGATGTAAAGTAGGGTGGATGATCACAAGAAAACTCAATCCAAAAAACTTTACAATTCTAAAACCCTAACTTGATGGAATTCCTTCACAACTCCTCAAACTCCCTTGTAGTACTCCACAACCAGTTTTTCCAACCTCATTTCCAAACCAAGCCTCAAACCCAAATTCTAATCACCATTTAAATACCTTTTTGACATTTGAAAACATATCAAATTTTTAGGTATGATTACTTTGGAACAAAACCTTCAAAAATTGACTGCTATGTTGCAATTTAGGCCTAATTAGGCTTGTTTAACTAGGTCACTATGAGGTTTTTAATCTCCAGGCTTCAAATCTTCATGCCAATGGCTTAGACCCACCATATGGTGTCTTTTCAACCTTTTCCAAGCAAATTCATTCACTACCTAAGAGTTTCTTTTCAGAATTCCTAATTGGGTGATCCCACAATGTTGGTTTTACAATTTTTGGCCATTGGACACTAAAGCGATTTTTCTAAATAAATCTTCACTTTCGGGAACCTATAGTAGAAGCTAGAGGTGTGGGGAAATTGAAGATGATTCAAACTAGTGATTTGTGACATTTTTTTCTATATATTATAAATATATTTAAAAAAAAAAAAGGAATCAGATTGTACTTCTTTTTCCATCTCCTTCGAAAACTAGTTTTTTTCAGTAAACACCATTTTTAAGGACTGATGCTCATTGTATAACACAACTTTTTTTCCATTATGGATAAAATTATATTTTTGAATTTATATTTGAAACCTTATTAGCTCTTGCTTCCAATTGGTTTCATAGTGTTTTATTGAATATTTTTTTCCTTAATCAAGTTTCAAAGTCAAACCAATTACAATGAATTCAAACATAGGCATACTATATAACACATAACTCTTTTTTGCATGTATCCAAAATGGATCAAGGACTTCACTATCTGTGCACTTTCATATTTTTCAAAAAATTTCACAATCTTCTATTTTTTTTTTCACATGTGCAGAACAGAGAGCTTCATTTTCAATGAAAAAACTACATTCACAAGAAATACAAAATAAATATAATAATAAAATTAAATTTATTTAAAATTATACTTGTTGGGAAGCTTATAATAAGGCCTACATAATTACAAAAAATAAATTTTAAATTAATTCATTTGATCCCCACAAAGGTTAATCAAAAGTGGTTTTTATCAGCATTTTGATAGGTGTAAAGGAGACTCTGTTATAGGTATGGTTTAAAACTAGCGGGGTTCTATCCAAGGGGGTTTGATCTAAGGTGTTTGATAAACCATCTTCAATTGGAATGATTTAAATGGAACTTTTAAAGGATTAAATCATTATATTTTCTAAAATAATATGTGATTTCACAAAAATCAAAATCTCCCAAAATTATGTAAACCCGACTTTGTGGGATCACCCAACTCTTCTACATCTTATTTGCCTTACTAAAACATGAGGTTTTTCCCCAAGACATCAAAAAATGTGCACCTATCTTCACCCTTTCTCTTGAAAACATATAGAACACAAAACCTACCCATCTACACCCATTCCACTAATTAACCTTTTCACCAATGGAATGGGTCAAAAACTCATTTCTTCAATCAAACCCTCTTTAACTAGGGTTTTTGGCTATTTGTGGAAAAATTGCTATAACTCCTCCCAATATTTATGAAAACATATGAGACCAAAAAGGAAATGGTTAATTCACTCCATTAATCCCAATAGAATTAGTTCATTTCTAGGCTATACATCCATTACTATCTTAGTAGCAACAAAACTCAATAGAAATGCAGAAAATAGAGTATGTCTTGTTGCATAAAGTCAACACCATAGTTTTCATGACTTCAAAGAATATTTAAACCTTTACAAGCCAAATCAACTATTTTCCAACTACATTTGAATGCCAATGGTTCAACTTCCACAAAAACCAAAAAAATGTAAAAGTTGCTTGAGCAACTTTGCAACTTTTTGCAAAACTAGACATCCTAACCCAAAACTGACCCCACATGACTTAAAATATGAAACATGGTCTAAATAGACCTTATTAAAAACAAAATTGAGTCAATCACACAAAACCTAACATTTAACTCCCTTTTACATCATGAAGACTAGGTGCCCTGCACGAGTTGTGTAAAAGGTATTTAGTCTAATCCACTAATGATTCCACAAAATGATGAATAGCTTGAATCCTTCGTTGTAAAGTACATAATTGAGAAATTTTCTTCAAAGGTGGAATGCTAATGATAGACTTGATCTTATTTTTCTCCACCTTAATTCCTCTATGAGAAAATATAAAACCTAAGAGTTTTCCACTATCCACACCAAAGACACACTTTTTTGGATTCAAACTCATGATATACTTATGTATTCTTTCAAATATCTTTCAAAGGATTTTAATATTGTCTTGATGAGTCTAGAATTTGGTTAGAATATCATCAACATAATCTTATATAATGTTATGTATGTAATCATGAAATATCAGTTTCATAGCTCTTTGATATGTTGCACCAACATTCTTTAATCCAAAATGCATGAAAACCCAATAAAATATTCTCTAAGGTGTAGTAAATGTTGTCTTGTATTTATCTTGAGGGTTGATAAAGATTTGATTATATCCTGAAAAACCATCCATGAATGATAATAAGGCATGACCTGCGGTTGAATTGACTATCATATCAATATTAGGAAGGGTAAAATCATCTTTTAATAAGTTTTTATTAAGATAACGAAAATTTGTACACATCCCAATACAATTGTTAGGTTTTTCCACTACTATAGTGTTTGAAATCCATGGGGAATAATCAATAGGATGAATAAATACAACATCTAGGAGCTTCTCAATTTCAGCCTTAACCAATAAAGCTATCTTAGGATTCATCTTTTTTATCTTTTGTCTTACCAATTTAGCATCCTATGCATGGACAATGTTGTTCATAACTATCTTATCGTCAATACTCAACATATCTAAATAAGTCTAAGAAAAAAGTATAGGAAAGTCATGTAATAGTGTTGTATATTCTTCTTGTTCATCATAATCAAGGAAATTTCATATTTGCATCACTTTCTCTTCATTAGATGTGTCTATCGGTATGTTAATTGTATCTCCCATAGGTAATTCATTTAGATTTAGAATTTCAGGAATTTTTCTTCTTCAACATCACTTGTTTTCTTTTCTTCACCAAAGTATCTTGTACTTATTAAGGAACAAGTAAATTCTTGTTTTTTGTGATGAGTTGGTGATTTATCATAAACCCCTAGCATTTCTACCAAGGCTTCATCATGTTCATCATAATCTAATGATCCATTATGTGTTGTATCGATTAATTCAAGATGCTTTCAAGTGAGAGTTGTCTTAGAAGAATCTTGCATAATGGTGTTGATGTTAGGTGAAGGCTTTTTTACTACCTTTTTTTATCTTAGAAGGAAAATATCCAAGACCATCTTTTATTTCTTGCGTACTAGGCTCTATAGGGACATGAATTCCTTGTTCTTTCACACCACATCCTTTTCAACTATAACCAAGTTTCTTCAAGAGTTGATACCCTCTTCCATAAAGAGCTTCCATTGTGATAGGGATGGGTTGGATGGAAACAATCATTGTTCCATGCTTTGGATCTTGCTAGGGAAGACCCCCATGGTGTCACACTCCACCACCTTAACCTATAGTACCCACTGTTTGTGCAGGTTCCCTTGGTTCACCTTGCCAGCCCAACTATCAAGTCAAATCCTATCAACCAAGTCAAACTTGGTGCCAAAGCTCTAACTCTTCCTTATCCTTTAATCTGCCCTAAAGACTAACAATACCCCAACTCTCAATTAGACCTTGCAGGGGTGTAGAGATGTATTCAACAACTTCAAACCATCCTCCTAGGGTTCTTGAAATTCCACCAAACTCCACCTTTCCATCACTTTCACCAAACCCTCATTTAGGGTTAAAAGGGCTACTAGCCAAGAGCCCCAATTAGGTCTCCATTTCTGAGAAAACCGGTTGTCTCTCTCAATTTCTTGTCTCTCTCAATTTCTCCAAAGAACCACCAATCTTTCTTTGAGATTCTTGCTTCTAATAGACACCTCTCAAGGATTTTCAAGGTCTTGAGTCTTCATCAGTTGTACAAGGCCTCAACTTGAAATTGGGAAAAATCTAGGGTTTTCAAGCCTTTTATGGCTGCTTCCAATGTACTAAGTCTTTTACCTATCAAACGAATTGGTGGAGGTTCCTCCTATTCACCAGACCTTGGTAAGACTCACATCCAACTTCTCAAAAAATAAATTCAACGAAATTTCATCACCCCTGCAAGTTATGTGCTCTGCACTCCTGGTCTTCCCTAGCTAGACTCTTCCTGGCTCGCCTAGGGCAAAAATTTTCTAATAGTTCCTACACTCATGCAAACCCTAAAATATACCATATGTACACACATGGAGTCTAGTCACTATTCCCAAAGGGCCGTACAATTTGTACAGTGGGAAAGTGGTCTAGCACTCCATTCTTTATAGATAGTCTGGTTCAGAACAACAACAGGGTTAAAGCCAACTATTTACAAACAATGATTGAAAACGAATTCAAAAGGCTAAAAGATGGTGCACTAAGCTTGAGAAAACACTAATCTACATCCTCCATTAAACATAGTAACAATTTCAATTCATTAAGTTCTACTTTGAAGCAAAAATCAGAAATAACACACAAAAGCACTATTTTTCTTCCAATTCACAAAATTTTCCCACAATAATAATGCCTCTAACCCTGCTCTCAGGTCAAGGCACACCTTTTATAGGGTTCCTAATTCAGTTATGAACCCTTGGTCAAACATGTAAGTTATTATGTGGCAAAGTTGCAAAAATGGAACATTTTTGCATCTTTCTCCAATTTTCTAGAAACCTAAGTAAAATGAGTTTTTAAACTCATACACCCTTTCCACTTCTTAATCTACTGATCACCATAGATTAAGAATTATTCATAAACCTCTAGTTCTATCTAAATGGTCAACATGACCTTTATGGTAATATTGCAAAAACAAAAATGCATTCAAGACTTTCTTAATGACTAGTGTTCCTAGGTGCTCCTGCACCATTCTCCCCCTCCCTGCACAAACACTAAGGAATATGAGGAGAGATTAGTGACACATCAATGCCCTGCTTCTTAAACTTAGCTTCATCTATCCAAGTAGCCTCAGATTCATGTTTGTTCTTCCATTTGATAAGATGCTCCATGTACACCTTTTTCCTTGTAGATTTCTTCACTCTTGACTCCAAGATCCTCTCTGCTTGTAGCTTGTCTGGAGTAGGTAAGGCTATGTTGCTTACATCCTTGAAGATATCCCTACTATTCTGATCCATGTCTTTGACTGATCCCTTATACCTGATCAAATCAGCTACATTGAACACTGGTGAAATCCCTAAATCTGTAGGTAACTCCACCTTGTATGCATTTTTCCCATACTTGGCTAACACTTTGCATGGTCCCACTCTTTTCATCTACAATTTGGTTGATGTACCCTTATACAACCTAGATTTGTTGAGGTGAACCATGACATAGTCTCCTACTGCAAATTGCAAATCTTTTCTTGTCAAATCTACCTTATCCTTCAACTTTTGTGTAGCCTCGGTGACTATCTTCTTTACCTGCTCCTGAATCTCTTTCATGGTATGAGTGAAGTCCTTTGCATGTCCACTCCTATGCTCCATAGCTCCTAGATCTCTAAGCTCACACACACCTCTTGGGTACATCCCATACACTATTTCAAAAGGGCTCTTCCCTGTAATCTTGTTCACACTGTCATTGTATGCATACTCAGCCTGTGATATAACTAGATCTCATGTATGTCCATACTCTTTGGTTAGGCATCTTAGAAGGTTACCTAACACCCTACTTACCACCTCTATTTTCCCATCGGTCTGAGGATGGTAAGCTGATCCAAAAGACAGGTTGGTACCTAATCTGCTCCATAGAGTCTTCCAAAAATGACTCATAAACTTCACATCCCTGTCTGATACAATGGTCAAAGGAAATCCATGGATCCTTACAATTTCCTTGAAGAAAATATGAGCAATGTAGCTAGCATCATGGGTGGTCTTGCAAGGGATAAAGTGACTCATCTTGCTGAATCTATCTACAACCACATAGACACTATCAAACCATGTCTTAGTTTTGGGAAGTCCTACCACAAAGTCCATGCTAACACACTCCCATGGTCTGTTGGGAATGGGTAGAGGTTGATACAAACCTGCATTACTAGCTCCCCCTTTGGCTTTCATACACACTACACACTGCTCCACATACCTTCTAACATCCCTTGGCAACTTGGGCCAATAATAGAACCTTTGCACTAGTTCCATTGTCTTGTTGATACCAAAATGACCACTAAGACTACCATTGTGCTTTTCTTGGATAAGATTTTCTCTCATAGAACCTTTTGGCACACACAACTGATTTCCCTTGAATAACAATCCACTTTGCAATGTATACTCCGAGTATTGACTATGAAAATGATTCTCAAAGTCAGAACATACCTTGTAGGCCTCTGATAAGTCTTCATCTTCACCATAGAGATCCTTGAAACCCTCTATTCCAATGCTCTTGATCTGTATCTCTTGCACTGTCAGGAATCTCCTGCTTAGTGCATCTGCCACCTTGTTCAACTGTCCCTTCTTGTGCTTGATGGTGAAGGTAAAAGCTTGGATGTATTCCATCCATTTCAAATTCCTATTACTCAAATTCTCTTGAGTGTTGAAATAGCTAAGTACCTGATTGTCAGTAAAGACTACAAACTCTTTGGGTAGTAGGTAATTCCTCCACTTCCTAAGTGACTGAACTAAAGCATACAGTTCTAGGTCATAGGTAGAGTACTTTGTCTTAGCTTCATTGAGCTTTTCACTAAAGATTGCTATAGGCTTTCCTTCTTGACTTAGCACTTCTCCTACTGCAACTCCACTAGCATCACATTCCACAGTAAACAACTTGTCAAAACTAGGTAACAAAAGTATAGGTTGAGTTGCCACTTCTTGTTTCAGTTTCTCAAAATCTTTCTTAGCTTCTTGAGTCCACTTAAACTTAGTCTTTAAACCACCTTTGATTGTATCTAGGACTAGTGCACATATGCCACTAAAGTTTCTTATGAATTTTCTATAAAATTGAGCTAATCCATGAAAACTTCTTACCTTTGTCCCTATGGTTGGTGTAGGCCAGTTTAGAATAGCTTCCACCTTGCTTGGATCCATCTTCAATGATCCTTGGGATACTACAAACCCCAAATACACAAGGTCCTATTTGAAGAACTCACATTTCTCTAGGTTGATGGCTAACTTCTCTTCTTGCAATCTTCTAAGAACCAACTCCACATGTTTTAGGTGTTCATCTATTGTCTTACTAAAAATGAGTATATCATCAAGGTATACTACCACAAATTTCCCTATAAAGTCTTTGAGCACTTCATTCATGAGCCTCATGAATGTGCTAGGGGCATTAGACAAGCCAAATGGCATAACTCTCCACTCATAGAACCCATCATTTGTCTTAAAAGTTGTCTTCCACTCATCTCCATCCTTGATTCTGATCTGATGGTATCCGCTCTTGAGATCCAACTTGGTGAAGTACTGAGCTCCTCCAAGACAATCCATCAAGTCCTCAATTCTAGGAATAGGGAACCTATACTTGATTGTGATTCTATTTATTGCCCTAGAATTAGTGCATAATCTCCACTTGCCTCCTTTCTTGGTTGCTAAGACCACTGGTACTGCACATGGGCTAATACTCTTCCTAATCAATCCTTGATCTAACAACTCCTGTACTTGTCTAGCTACCTCTAGGTTCTGATCTGGGGTAAGCTTGTAGGCTGCTTTGTTTGGAAATGAATCCCCTGGTATGAAGTCAATTTGATGACTAATGTCTCTCTTTGGAGGTAAGGTTGTTGGTGTTCCATCACTCACTATGTCCTTATACTTCTCAAGCAACTTCTGGACTGCTTTGGGTATGACTATTTTCTCAGTCTTGTCCTCTCCCTTGGGTTGCACCATGACCACATATCCTTCACCTCCTTGATGAAGTTTGTTAATGAACTCTTTGCCACTGCTTAATAAGACACTAGGGGTCTTTGACTATCCTTCTTCCTCATCTGATAGTGACTACAACTTAAATGTCTTTCCATCCTTCTTGAATGAGATAGTATTTTCTTTTCCATCATAGATGGCACCTCTGTCATACTGCCATGGTTTTCCCAATAGAAGATGGCATGCATCCATGGGTAACACATCAGAAATCAACTTGTCTTTGTACCCTCCAATGGAGAACTCCATCGTTTTCTGCTCATTGACAAGAACACTATGTCCTTTGTTCAACCATGTCACCTTGTAGGCATTAGTGTGGGGTACCTTTTCCAACTTCAATTTCATCACTGCCTCCTCTGAGATTATGTTGTTAGTAGACCCTAATTCCACTATAATCTTAAACACCTTTCCTAATAACTTGCATCTTACTCTAAATAAGGCTCTTCTCTGTTTTGGCTCTTCCTTGACCGGTTGTCTGATCAAAACTCTACTAAATATCAGATTCTCCCTCACTTCTAATTCAATGTGACTAACCTCTGTTGACTTGACACTCATAGTGTCTTCTTGAGCATATGCCACTCTCTTCTCAGTATTTGATGAGGATGCTTTCTCTGGGAACCTATAAGCAGGATGACCTACTTGACCATAGTTATAACATTTCATAGTGGCAAAGTATGAAATACTTCTGCCTACTCCTCTTCCTCTATTTGAACCTCCTTGAGGTCCTCTACCTCTATTATATCCTCCTCTAGAATTTGTTTCACCTCCATGCTCTATGAGTTTAGACTCTCCTTGGTTTCTCTATTTAGTCCCTCTGCCTTGGTATCCACCTCTATGTCCTCTTTGATCTTTGCCTTTACCTCTGCTCTTAGAAGTCTATTCTTGTTTCATCTTGCTTCTTTCCTCAATCTTTATAGCTAATTGGTAACATTGGTGTACTGTCTTGGGACTTAGAAGAGTCATCTCCTCTTGAATGTTCCACTTCAAGTTGTTAAGATATCTAGCCACCTTGAGACTTTCATCTTCTGAAACATTAGACCTCATGCAAAGTTTTTGAAACTCATTATAAGAGTTCACATCTTGGTCTCTTTGCCTCAAGCTCTATCTTTTCTTGTGCAACTGAATCTCATAATCATCTGGCATGTATGCTTCTCTTACCTTGGCAACCATTCCCTTCCAAGTAGAGATAGGTTGCTTGCCTTCCTTTTCCCTCTGTCTGAATGAACTTCCACCATTTCAAGGCAGAACCTCTTAGTCTTGATTTGGCCACCTTTACCTTATGTGCTTCAATGACTCCATCACATTCAAAATTGTTTTCCATTCCCTCTATCCAATCCATAACTAAATCAGCTTCCATTTTTCCACTAAACAGTGGTCTGCCTTCAAGTGATTTTCCACTCAAAGCCTTCAATGCTTTCAAGAAAGGCTCTTCTTTCAAAACTAGGTCAGGTTCAGGGGTCTTGTCTTCCTCTGCAACCTCTTCTTCCTTTGGTACCCTTCCTTCTAACTGCGTGTTCCTCATTACTTGCTCAAGTTGGGCTATTCTTTCCCTCATTAGCCTATTTTCTTCCTCCTGTTCTTCGACCATCTTCGCCAATTCAGCATTTGTCACCATGATGGTAGAACCACTAGATTCAAGTTTTGACATACAAGATTCTTCCCAAATCTTTAACCTGCTCTAATACCAATCTGATAGGGATGGGTTGGATGGAAACAATCACTGTTCCATGCTTTGGATCTTGCTAGGGAAGACCCCCATGGTGTCACACTCCACCAACTTAACCTATAGAACCCATTGTTTGTGCAGGTTCCCCTGGTTCACCTTTCCAACCCAACTATCAAGTCAAATCCTATCAACCAAGTCAAACTTGGTGCCAAAGCTCTAACTCTTCCTTAGCCTTTAATCTACCCTAAAGACTAACAATACCTCAACTCTCAATTAGACCTTGCAAGGGTGTAGAGATGTATTCAACAGCTTCAAACCATCCTCCTAGGGTTCTTGAAAGTCCACCAAACTCCACCTTTCCATCGCTTTCACCAAACCCTCATTTAGGGTTAAAAGGGCTACTAGCCAAGAGCCCCAATTAGGTCTCCATTTCTGAGAAAACTGGTTGTCTCTCTCAATTTCTCCAAAGAACCACCAATCTTTCTTTGAGATTCTTGCTTCTAATAGACACCTCTCAAGGATTTTCAAGGTCTTGAGTCTTCATTAGCCATATAAGGCCTCAACTTGAAATTGGGAAAAATCTAGGGTTTTCAAGCCTTTTCTGGCTGCTTCCAATCTACTAAGTCTTTTACCTATCAAGGGAATTGGTGGAGGTTCCTCCTATTCACCAGACCTTGGTAAGACTCACATCCAACTTCTCAAAAAGGAAATTCAACAAAATTTCATCACCCCTGCAAGTTATGTGCTCTGCACTCCTGGTCTTCCCTAGCCAGACTCTTCCTGGCTCGCCTAGGGCAAGACTTTTCTAACAGTTCCTACACTCACACAAACCCTAAAATCTACCATATGTACACACATGGAGTCTAGTCACTATTCCCAAAGGGCCATACAATTTGTACGATGGGAAAGTGGTCTAGCACTCCATTCTTTACAGACAGTCTGGTTCAGACTAGCAACAGGGTTAAAGCCAACTATTTACAAACAATGATTGAAAATGAATTCAAAAGGCTAAAAGATGGCACACTAAGCTTGAGAAAACACTAATCTACATCCTCCATTAAACATAGTAACAATTTCAATTCATTAAGTTCTAATTTGAATCAAAAATCAGAAATAACACACAAAAGCACTATTTTTCTTCCAATTCACAAAATTTTCCCAAAATAATAATGCCTCTAACCCTGCTCTCAGGTCAAGGTACACCTTTTATAGGGTTCCTTATTCAGTTATGCACCCTTGGTCGAACATGTAAGTTATTATGTTGAAAAGTTGCAAAAATGGAACATTTTTACATCTTTTGCCAATTTTCTAGAAACCTAAGTAAAATGAGTTTTTAAACTCATACACCCTTTCCACTTCTTAATCTACTGATCACCACAGATTAAGACTTATTCATAAACCTCTAATTCTATATAAATGGTCAACATGACCTTTATGGTAATATTGCAAAAACAAAAATGTATTCAAGACTTTCTAAATGACTAGTGTTCCTAGGTGCTCCTGCACCACATTGCTTTCAAGGATGGTGGGTTTTCACAATCAACCTCATCATATCTTGTTGTGTAACTTGTGTCCTCTTCTAAAGTTGTTGAAGTAGATGCTTTTGAAGGTTCCTCCAAATGTTGTGTTGACATCACCACTGTTTCTTATCTCTTTTCAAATTATTTTATTGTGAATTTGTATTCTCCCATGAATGTAGGTGAGAAATGCAATGAACCCCAATCATCATCCAGTAATTATGTGACTTTATCAATATTCTTTTCTTTTTCTTCATCGTACATAGGTTCAACTTTTGAAGTTGGTAGCAATTTTTTAAAAGGAATTTCCTTATCTTTCTTATTGTGCAAAAAAAATTTTGGGTGAGGGTTAGCCTTGATTTTATAAAACTTATTATAGATATAATTCATTAAAAAATGAAGAGTTGAAGGTACCCCATTCATTTAATGGATTCATGGTCTACCAAGTGGTTGTTTACCCACATTAACAAATCCATTAATAGCAAAAGAATCAAGTTCAATCATATCCTTTTCTACTCAAATATTATCTAAGAGGTTCACACTACACACATTAAGAGCAGAATCATTGTCAATGAAAGTCCATTTTATTCTACACTTGTTAGTGATATCCATTACCATGAAGGCTTGATTTTATTTTTTTGTTTCCATTGGAGGTAACTCATTTTGATGAAAGATAGTGTGAATGTTGACCAAGTCCATACCTTGAATTAAGGCTGCTAAATTGGTTGTTCACTAGGAGGGATAACTAATTTTCGCAAATCATTTTGAAGCATGCTATAGTAATTAGGTTTAGCTTGAATGACATCTCATAAAGAAATCTTAGTGGTGCAAAGCCACCATTGAAGAACTTTTGTCAATTAAGGTTGTTAATTTGTAGGCTCTAGGTGTGGAATCATTTTATGTATTAAATAAGGTCATTGTGACCACTTTATATTGTATTGAGTCATATTAGATGGTAGTTACGTGATTAGGAGGTATAGGATGCTAAAAGTGCAAAAATAGTGAAAAGTTTTCATTTGTGAAAAAAATGCAAACTTGCAAAAAAGTTGTAAAGATAGAATTTGAAGTCCAACAGTCATGTCATTTTAAAAGGAAGTTTACGAAAGTTAAGATAGTAGTTTTAGAAGGGAATAATTATAAAAAGATATTGTAGATTCATTGTATGGGTTGGCAGTGAAGTTTGAAGAAGATTTGAATCAAATAAAACACTGTTTTCCTTTAAATTATGTAGTTTCTTCTTGTACAGTGTTATTTTAGAGAATTGTACGGCCTGTACAGGCCCTAACATGCTTTGATTTAATTTGAAAATTGTAGTAGGGTGAATCTACTTTCAGAAATTGAAAATTTGGTGTAGTTTCATTAGAATTTGTGAAATTTTAGGAGTTTTTACTAATTATGCCTGTGTAAAACAATTTTAAGCGTTTTGTAGAGTTAAATTTCAAAATGGACCCATTCCACCTTCTGTGAAGATTGTACCTTAGTGTAATGGGTGGATTATATTATTTTTAGGTGTGATCATGTTGTTTGGGTGCAAGGGAGGCGAAATAGAGTGTTTGGCATGAAGCCCTAGGAGAGGAAATTGAGTTTTCCATGTGGAATTGAGTGCTTTTGGTATGGAAAAGTATGTAAAAGGTTGGGGAAGCAATATATGTTGATAGGTTGAGTATGTGCAAGACTATTTGGACCTGATTGAGGTGTTGGAAAGGTTGTGTGAGGGCTAGAAGTGTGTTTTCCAATAAAACCCTAGGTTTTTAGCTAGAAAAGAGGATTTCTGGTTTAGGCACCTTGGAGGGTGATTTTCTAAAAAAATTGAGAATTATTAGGTTTGGACATCTTTTGAATGATTCCCAAATGGCTTCAGGTATTAGGAAGAAGTTTTGAGACAAGGTTCTTTGTAAAATAGACGTAATTTGAGGTATAATTCTACGCAGTTGGCCTGATTTTGTGAGATTATTCCAAAATAACTAGTTGAGAGGTTGTGGTATGTTGTTGTGAGCCCTGATAGGTCTTTGAAATGGTGTTATTCCTGGTCTAAGAGGACCTTCTCTAAAAGATATACTTGATGGAGTCGAATTGGACTACTACAAGGAATTGTGAGAATTTGATGTGATAGAGAGAATTTGAACATTTGGTGACTTGATAAGTTGTTGTATTGTTTGAAATTGTGTTTTTTACAGTGAGGACCTCCCTTGATTGTCATCAATTGGTATTAGAGTGAAGGTACTAGATCCTTGTGCAAGAAGATTAAAGTTTGTAAAAAGAAGAGTGGAAAATGAAAAGACAAATTGTGAAGATGCCTCCTAAAGGGAATAATATGGAAAAAGAGATGAGTGACTTGAAGGATAGGTATGTGAGAAAGATCAAAGAATTGAAGGAAAGGCCAGTAGCCTTGGAAACAAATAAGAGAAGAGAAGAAGTTGAAAGTGATTCAGATGATGAAGATGAAGAAGAGTTTGAAGATATGGAGGAAGAACTTGATCCAAAAGATCATAGAATGGAAAAGTTGTTAAGGGCACTAAAGAGTAGCAAGCATAAGGTAAAGATTGATGTTCAAATGTTTGGTGGGAACCTGAATGAAGAAGAGTTATTGGATTGGATAACATATTTGGACAACTACTTCGAGTGTGAAGACATTCCTAAAGAGTAGAGATTCAAGATTTCCAAAACAAAACTAAAAGGTCATGCACTTTTGTGGTGGTATTATTTGCAATCAGAGAGAAGGAAGAAAGGAAAATCCAAAATTTTAACATGGGACAAGATGGTAACCAAGATGGAAGGTAAATTTCTCCCTTCTGATTATTCTATTCATATGTTTAGGAAGTTACAAAGTTTAAGACAAAAAGATATGGATGTAAAAGCATACATTGAAGAGTTTTACAAATTAAGTATGAGATCTAACCATAATGAGAATGGGGATGAAAATATAGCTAGGTACTTTGGTGGTTTGAGATTGAACATACACGATGAATTCGATTTGAAAAATCCAAGGAGTGTAGAAGAATGTTATCAAATGGCACTAAAGGCAGAAGAAAAAGTAAAAAGAAGACAAGAGAAGACAATTAGAGGAAGAGGCAACATTACAAGAGGAAGAGAATCTTTCTCTACTCCAAGACAAAAAAGTGAGAGCCAAGAGGATGTGCACGAAAAGGAAGAACAAGTTGTGGATTTCAAAGGTGACTTTAGAGGCACAAGGGGCATATTTGGTGGTGGAAGAAATTCAAAAAAAATTATTGGTAGGTGCTATAATTGCAATGAGTTTGGCCATCCTTCTTACAAATTCCCTGAGAATTTTGGTTCTACATCAAGTGGTGGAGAAAGGAAAGGTGAAAAAAGAGCTCAAATTGTCTAAGAGGATGAAGTTGAAAGTTCAAATTCCAATAATTGTGCTCCTAAAGTTGGTGAAATTTTGATGATGAAGAGACAACTCTTGAAGAAATCAAAGGAGAAGGAGTTGATTCAAAGAAGAGAATTGTTTAGGACAGCTTGCAAATGCAAAAAAAAAGTATGTCACCTATGATAATAAATTTAGGATGCACTGATAATATGGTATCTAGGGAAATGGTAGACAAATTGAAATTGGAAAGAGTACCTAGAGAAAAGCCTTACATACTATCTTGGGTAAGTGATAATCAATCCATTGTGGTGAGTGAAAAAGCTTTAGTTGAGTTCCAAATTGGTAGATATAGAGATAAGGTTTTTTGTGATATTTTGCCTATGAGTTGTTGCCATGTGTTACTAGGAAGGCCCTAGTAGTTTGATAGGTCAACAATCTATGATGGAAGACAAAACACTTATACAATTGAAAAATATGGGAAGACATTCACTTTAACTCCATTGGTTGAAGAAGCAAAGGAACAAGGTGAGATCATCATGATTGGGAGAAAATAGTTTGTGAGTATTGAGGAAGGTAAGAATAAGGGATTGGTAGCCATTTCTAGGTTTGACAGTGTTGGGATAGTAGGTAGAAGAAATGAAGACAATAAGCAGTCAATTGTTAAGAAGGATGCTTCCATGTGGAAGAGAAAAGAAGATGGAATTGTGTCTTGGTCTGATACAGTGAAGTGTAAGAGTCAAGTTCTTATGGAAAAGAAAGAAAAGAGTGAAGGAATAGTGGTTGGGATAGTCATGTGCCCTATGAAAATGAATACAATGAAGAGGTAGCCAAATGATGATGCAACAAAGGTTAGTGAGATTGATAGGATAGTGGTTAAGAAGACAAAGGTTCCTAAGTTTGATGGTAAAGAAGTTTGCAGTTCTGATAGTGAAAAAGATATAAAAAAAAAAAAATAATGGAAGAGGTTTAAGAATGAAATGAAGATGGAAGAGATGGAATTTTATAAAGTTTTGTGTGTAGAGGTGAAAGGTAGCATAAATTTAGTGTTTGATGATGGAAAAGTTGAAGAACACCCCACATAACAGTGTGATAGAGTGGAGCACGTTTCAAGAGAAGACAAGGACAAGAAGGAAAAGCAAGATGTGAACCAAAGAAAAAGTGAACCTGATGAAAGAGTGCAAGGAGGTCAGAAGAAGGGGGAGATCAATTGTGAAAAAGTTACAAGAGAATTTCCAAGAGACTTGGAAAAATTTTAGGTTGGGGTGTATGGTGCAGGGGCACCATTGAAGAACTTTTGTCAATTAAGGTTGTTAATGAGTAGGCTCTAGGTGTGGAGTCATTTTACATATTAAATAAGGTAATTGATACCAATTTATATTTTATTGAGTCATATTTGATGGTAGTTAGGTGATTAGGAGGTCTAGGATGCTAAAAGTGTAAAAATAGTGAAAAGTTGTCATTTGTGAAAAAAATGCAAACTTGCAAAAAAGTTGTAAAGATAGAATTTGAAGTCCAACGGTCATGTCATTTTAAAAGGTATTTTAGGAAGTTGAGATAATATTTTTAGAAATTAATAAGTATAAAAAGATATTGTAGACTCATTATATGGGTTGCTAGTGAAGTTTGAAGAAGATTTGAATAAAATAAAACACTATTTTCCTTTAAATTTTGTAGTTTCTTCTTGTACAATGTTATTTCAAACAATTGTATGGCCTGCATAGTCCCTAACTTGCTTTGATTTAATTTTGAAATTATAGTAGGGTGAATCTACTTTCAAAAATTGCAAATTTGGTGTAGTTTCATTGGAATTTGTGAAAGTTTAGGAGTTTTTACTAATTCTGCCTATGTAAAACAGTTTTAAGGGTTTTGTAGAGTTAAATTTCAAAATGGACCCATTCCACCTTCTATGAAGACTGTATCTCAATGGAATGGGTGGATTCTATTATTTTTAGGTGTGATCATGTTGTTTGGGTGTAGGGGAGGCCAAATAGAGTGTTGGGCATGAAGCTTTAGGAGAGGAAATTGAGTTTTCCATAGTGGTTTTGGTATGGAAAAGTATGTAAAAGGTTTTTGCAGCAATATATGTTGATAGTTTGAGTATGTGCAGGCCTATTTGGACCTGATTGAGGTGTTGGAAAGGCTGTGTGAGGGCTTGAAGTGTGTTTTCCAATAAAACCCTAGGTTTTTGGCTAGAAAAGAGGGTTTTTGGTTTAGGCACCTTGGAGGGTGAGTTTCTTAAAAAAAATTGAGAATTCTTAGGTTTGGAGATCTGTTGAATGCTGCCCAAATTTTTTTAGAGATTAGGAAGAAGTTTTGAGACAAGGTTCTTTGTAAAATAGACCTAATTTGAGGTCTAGGTCTGTGTAGTTAGCTTGATTTTTTGAGATTGTTCCAAAGTAACCAGTTGAGAGGTTGCAGTATGTTGTTGTGGGCCCTAATGGGTCTTTGAAATGGTGTTGTTCTTGGTCTGAGAGGACCTTCTCTAAAAGATATACCCGATGGAGTCAAATTGGACTACTACAATGAATTGTGACAATTTGATGCGATAGAGAGAATTTGAAGATTTGGTGACTTGATAAGTTGTTGTATTGTTTGAAATTGTATTGTTTGTAGTGAGGACCTCCCCTAATTTTCATCATTTAGTAGGAGTGTTTTAAGTTGTTCCACAAGATCATACTCATTTCTAGTGTGCAAAGGAAAGTGAGGAGCACTAGGAAAAATTGGTTGATGAAATGGTAATGAAGTAGGTATTGTTTGTGGTTGCCTATTGTTCCTTGTGCTATATGTATGGGCAATAGTATTGTAACTTAGTTGTTGCAAAGTAGTGTCACTGGTAAGTTGCCTTGTGAAATTCAAAATGGTTACTTGAGGTAATGGTTTATTTTTAGGTGGTCTTATGATAAGCATAGGTTTATTTTGAATTTGGTGTTGTCATGAGGGTGGGTAAATTTTAATTTGAGGCGTTATTGCATTAAATTCCCTTTATTTTGGTTTTTCATAACAAGCCTTGGTGGACAAAACTTGTGAGATGAAATCTTCAAGGGATTCATCTAACATATCAAAGTCATCACTACTAAAGGGATTGATGGGCATTTTAACATGTAGAAAGAGATATGATATTGTCAAATAGCTATGCTTTCTCCAAGGTTGACCATTTAATGTGTAGTTTCTTGTTTTTAGTTTTTGATGATTTCAAAACAAGAACTAATCTAAGTGACAAATACAATGATATAAAAAAGATAAAGGAAATGACCACAAATATGAAATAAATTAATACTAAAATAGAGAATAACTTTTGTAAATTTCCTCAATACATCACTAAAAGAATAACTTTCTTTAACATTCATATTAGACAATTTTAGAATTTAAAAATGCAGATTTAATGGAAGAAACATAATATAGAAGCAGACATAAAATGTAACACCCCTCCATTTTGGCTCTTTGGATCGGCAATGTTTTCTTTGTAATGATTTGTTCTATGTATGCTTTGACTTTGGAACTTGGTTACTTTTGACCGTTATTTGTTAAGCGATGTAAACATTATATTTTGATGTGATGTTATTTTATTCTGATGTTATCTTTATGGCATGTTTTGGATTAATTTAGAAAATAATTGATTTAATGATGTTTTATGCTTGTGATCATATCATTGATGTTAGATGCATCAGTTAGTGATATTGTATTGGTGAAGGGGATGGTATTGTATCACTCACATGTGAGTGCCCTACGATTATGAGATTTCCTCTTCACGGTGTGTTTGATCATATTATATATATATATATGCATGTTCGATGTACTCTTTGTTGCAGGTTGACAAGTACATGACATCAACTCCACCTGGTTCACAGGTTTGAGCGTATCCATTGACCAACGAAAATTGATTGGGAGATAGTAGCTAGGTTTTCCGTGCCAAGTCATCACCCTAGTCATAGCATGTCGTCGAGTTGTTGTTGGGTTGGTTGTTTTAATTCAGTCCCTTGCATCTTGAGTATTTATTTAATTGCAAATTATAGAGGCTATCAAGTGGCTTGCGTAGTTAAATTGATGTTTATGTGTATTTATTTGCAATGTTGAAATGTCATTTATTTGATTGATTGATTTGAATTAATTAATAAAATTAGATTGAGTTTATTGAGTAATTATATTAATGGTGTTTTATTAAATGTGATAGTTGTTTTGGGCAATTATTGGATATTAAGATTTAATCAAAATATAAATGTAAATCATATTTGGATAGTTGGAGATAAATTAAAATAAATAAATAAAATAAATGAAAATGTGTTTTAATTTCTCTCCTTGGAAATTATTGAGAAAGGAAATTATTTGCAAAGAATGTATTCTTTTGTTTTAAAGAATTTTGAAAATGCATGTGATCAGAATTAGAAAATAGAAACTTGTTTTAAATTTAAAAGAAATAGAAAATATCCTCCAAATTGTGCAATAAATTTAGTGGGTGGGGATATTTTAGGGGTTTGACCAATTTGGGGAAAACCTCTATTTTAGGAAATGAAAATTCATATAATTTTTAACTTTCAATTTGGGGAAAATATTTCTTGGCTGTGGCTTGGCTTGGATTGGTAGAAGAATTGGAGACCCTTGCTTGAGCTGAATCCAAAAGGAGGATTTGAAAGCACCATTGTTGAAGGCTTCAAGCTTGGAAAAAAAATCAGGTTCCCCTTTTGTTCTTGCTTTGTTTCATTTTGAAAATGGATTAAATCCTCATTATGCTATTTGGAAATCTTTGAAATGTTGATCAAATCTAATGAATTCCATGAGAAATTGTTTTGGAAGCTTGCAAACTTGTTGAAATTTGGAAATGAAAACCAAACTAGAATCAAACAATGGAAAATAGAATGAAACCAAAAGAATGGACATTTCAAACTGGAATTTTAAACCATGTTGTTGTGTTTCCTTTTTCTATCATTAATTTGCCCAATTTGAATTGGGAAATGAATTATATAATAGTGGATATTGTTTATTTTGTTTTATTATTTAAAATATATATAAATATTTATATAATTTAAATAATTTGGGTTGTTGTGGGTTGAAAATGTTTTATTTAGGATATGATTTAAACAATTATAAATAATCAAAAAGTCTGGGATTTAAAAATGATATTTTTGTGATATGTATTTAAATGATGTTAAATGTATTAAATAGGAATTTTCAAATGATTTATTTAGAAGTTGATTTTTTATAATCATATGGCTTTATTTAAATTTGCATTTTGAATATTTTGTATAATGGAGGAAAATAGAATTAAATGGTTAGAGTTTAAATTCTTTTACATTGCTAATGTGAGTTGATATACTTTGAGTATGAACGTATAATGCAAGTTATTTAATTAATTTCATGTTCTATATCAATGTTTGGCTCGGGTTTAGGAAACCCTAACGTTAGCTTGTTGAGTTGTCTGAAATTCTTTTTAAATGATGTTGTGTTCTTTCTCGATGTTGGGCAAGTGGGGTTAATTGTCTAGTAAGTCTTCCAGAGGAGTCCTCTAGGTGGGGATGTTTTGTGTAGTGGTTTGATTTGTGAATTGCCTTGGGAAATGTGTAGAGTTGTTTTATGTTGTTATACCTGGTTTCCACGAATGGGGATTTGTACCTCCTTGGGATTAGGAGAGGGTTTTGTAGTTTGTACCTCCTTTGGAAGGAGTGGACTTTTTATCTCATATTCCTCCAAGTGTTTGGAGTGGGTTTTGTTATATGTTACCTCCTTGGATTGGAGAGCTCGTCTTATCAAGTTAACCATTGGATTGTGGCTTTGCATTGCGTGTGTTGTCAATAGGAGAGTGGCTCTTTGTGGGGGTCCAGCATGGCACACAAAGAGGCACCAGGGTAACTCACCTTGGGTTTAATTAAGTGATAAATTAAAAGAAATCAATGGGGCACTTTCACACTAAATAAAGATAATGAATGTCTCTCTCTTGAAGCTTGTGTTTGTTAAGGCTTGAGATGAGATGAGACGCATAGTTTTACATGAGGGTCCGGTGGCTGGTAGAGTTGAGCCTGGATAGCCCAAGATGTGGGTTTAGTTGCCTTAGACAGTTGAGCCAGGGTAACTCATGGAAATTTATGTATGACACTCTACCTATGTCAGCAGTTAGTCAGTTACTGTGGGGTATGCAATTGATGTTCTTGAACCTTGTTCTCTGGAAGCATTGTACCATTGTGTTAAGTGATGTTGTTCTTGTATCCTTTTCAATTCATTTCTATTGTAGCATGTGTCTAGTGGTAGATGGTCTTGTGTCAGATTCCTTGTTACTATCTCCTAGCATAGGGGGTGAGCCTTTGGGTATCACGCGGTTGGGTGGAACATGCACCTTAATCCATTGGTTTTCTTCTTGTTCATGTGGACGAGATTTCCAGTTGGAGAGCTCGTGGGTTCCAGTATCTTTTCATGCTTATTCTTCCAGTTGATCTTGTATTTTATTACCCCTCATTTGTTATCGAGGTGGAATTTGTAATATGTAAATTATACTTATTGGTTTTATCTCATTCGGGGAATGAGTGTTGTAATCATGTTGTAAATTATGGTTATTGGAATCAAGTGGTATCTTCTATTCTTTGATGTAAATTATTATGTATGGAATGTATGTGAACTTAATTATTAAGTAATTATATGTTATGGATTTAATTAATGTTTCTTGTTTGGGTTTAAGTAACTCAGTCTCATAACCTTAGGGGATTGGTTGGCAATGGTTAGAGAACTTGCATGTTAATTTTTCTTTTTCAAAAAAAAAAAATTAGTTCGTTTGAGTAGTAAATTGCAACTTCCCCTAGGGTTGTGTGGCAGGGCGTTACATAAAAAGGCACGCTGAAATTTGTTAGGACACGTGTATAGCCCGATAAAATTTCCCTACAATGAATGGGTCTTTGTACAAGTGCTACAAAAATTAAAACTTGAGTTTGACGCTTACTACTAGGATTTCCTATTTCAGGTTGCAAACTATGGTTTCAATGATAGAATTTTCTAGATATAGTTGTCATAATTCAAATGATATTAGTGACAAATGAGGAACAAAGTGACACTTTTTTGAAATGCAATTTTGACCAAATTTGTGAATGTAAATGACTGAAAATACACTAATATGCAAATACTATACAAAATCAATGTAACATGCATGCATTTTTTTGGACTTTTCATATTTTAGACAATCAAAAATGAAAATTTAAAACCCTATGTGTGATGAAAACTAATGTAATTTTAACAACCCTAAATGAAATACAAACTAATGCAATGCAATTCAAACTATTGAAAATCCTAGATCTAGGGTTTGAATGGACTCCAATTTCAGAAATTAAGATGTACAATGTTGGGTTAACCAAAAGGAAATGGTGAAAAATGTGAGGTTTTGATAAATATGGGATGATACACCTATATTTCTTATTTCATTAGGAAAAAGAGATCCCCAAAGGTAAGACTGACTTTCGACCCTTAGGTGAGTCAACCTTGATGGAGATCTTGATGTTTTCCTTATGAAAAGATGGGGTAAATATGATTGAAATGCACATTTGGGAGATAAATGAAAAATACCATATGAATCCAATTATACAATATGAAACTTGAATCATCAATTTAAAGCATAATAGAAACAAAATCAGTAAATTTCTGGTAGATCTGAGAAGGATAAGACATTGTGTACCTGTCACCTAAAGCTTATGTTGAGTGTCCTACTTGGACTGGTTCACCCTAGGATGAATGGTTCTAGGTGAACTTTTACAAAACTTCAAATTTTGAATATGTAGCTTCTGATATGTACTTTCTTCCCGTACCTTTCAATTTTTGCTTCTATATTTGTACCTATAGAAAACTAATTTTTTTGGTTTGTTTGTATGGGGGTTTTCCTTGGTCAAACCCCAAGTTTGGTAATTAAACCTTGATGCAAATTATAGATTTGAAACATAAATGTGTATGTGACCCCTAATCATAAGTTTTTCTAAGATTGTTTGGAGCTAAAATGCAAAGAAACCTTATTCAAGTGTGTTAGAATAAGATTCGTAAATGAACATGAATAATGAACAAGAGAGCTAGTTAGGGAGAAACCAAAACACCCCAATAGATCCAAAATATGATTATACCTTGATTTAGGTGGCTACTAGGATGAATATAGAAGATGGGATCACTAGGAAACAAATTGTTAGATCAAGGGAAATGGTCAGTTGCATGTCCCAAAACCTAGAATCTATCATGATCCACCATAGGCATCAATATTCAATCATGAACAATGCTTGATCAAACTCAACAAAATAAGCTTGAAGACCTACAAAAACAATTGAAATGTTGCTCCAAGACTTCAACTTTGCTTGCTTAAATGGGTATGTGCAGGATCCTCATGGAAAAAATAGGCCCTTAAGTAGCAAAAAATTTAGAAAAATAAGAGTTAGCCAACTTGATGTAAACATTTGAATAAGTTATCTATATTATTTAAAAAATATGTAAGAATAGAATTTGTAGCAAATTGAATGTAGTTTCTAAACTACTAGATTTGTTTAAAAAAAATAAATCTGTTTGCTAAAAATTTGAAATTTCAATGTAGTGGTACCTAAATTTCAGGGAAAAAATAAGAAGTAGGTGTCTGTCTGACCACCCTAACCACAATAAAATGATAATATTCTTTTTATAAGATTTTTGATATAAGTATAGGACTCATGCCCTAATGTGATGCATATTTTTTTGTAATTTTTTTCCAAGTAAATAATTAATTATGAATTTTTTATTACAACTTTTTAAAAATATAAAAACTCGTATGTTTGACCACCTTAACTTGGTCAAAACTTCATGAAATTGAATTTTTCATTTTTTAATCCTATAGTATGAGAAGCATAGAATGTGATGCATATTTTGGATTCAAAAAATGTGATACCATTTGAAAGCTATAGATGTTTTTCAATCAACCTATCAATTAGGACTTTAGTCATAATTTGAATAGAAAAGTGAATAATAATTACTTATTAAATTCAAAGTAAAACATAATTTATATCAGTGGAAATATGAGAATCTCCTTTAAAAACACTTTTCATTTCATCAATTTTGGGTAAAAAATAGTCATCAACCACATACCCATCATATTGCCACTTTGTGGCCCATCATGATCCTACACATACCCAAATATTCTTCTTTATCTTGAGTGCTAATCTTGTGAATATCTTTCAAATATTTTCTCAACCTAGTGTAAAATGGTGTAAAGACTAGGCTATTAAAAGGCACAAGACAATTGAGAGGGGAGGTGAATTATTTGTATTAAAATTCAAAGCTCAAAACAATTATCAACTTCACAACCACACAAATTTGTTATTAATTATGAACATGCAATGTAGATAACAAAAAAGAAAATCAACACAATAAACACCAGATTTTACATGGAAAACCCAATGAGAGAAAAACCACAGTGAGGATTAACTCACAATATAAATTAATAGCAAACCAAATACAAGAGGCTCATTTCCAAGGGCTCACTACTTGAATACAAAGGCTCACTACCTACATATACAAAAAATAACAAAAGATCCACCATTGCAATTTACACACATCCATAGCCTTGAATAGAAGATTGTAGAAACCTTCAGCTCACTGCTTTCGGGAATCTAACACAATAAAGTACTGCTACCTCAACTTACTTTCACAAAACTCTACTTCTCACTTATGGCTTACTTAGTTACTCTATATGATTTGATCCGTCACATCTCAACTTGCATTTATACCCTCTTCAACCTTAGAAGCTTTCTCCAAGGTCGACTACATACGCTTCATTTCATAAATTCAAATTATGTCAGAAACTCAACATTCCCATGATGGAAAGGAATGGGAGTGGACCACACCAATACTTAACTACGACCCAAAAAAAACATCTTGGATCAACCACATGCTTCCTTAATTAAATTTTTAATCCTTCATATCAAGTGTAAATAACAAGTCAGCCAAACCTAATGAAAACACAAATGAACATTGAAGTACACACTTTCCAACAAGAAGATAACACACAGACAATGTAACATACTTCAATATGCATGAGAACACATCTTAGATACCATCAA
>VDFB02153781.1:0-46940 GCA_007258455.2 Sequoia sempervirens
TGGATGAACTTTAAAGCCTTCTCTGCATCATGGCGTCCATCTTCAACATCATCTTTCCCAAAAGCAAAATCCATCGGTGTCTTGGGCACATAACCAAAGCATGTCTCAAAAGGAGACCTTTTAGTAGAAGAGTGTGTTGCATGGTTGTAGGCATGCTGCACATAATGAAGACTCTCATCCCACAACTTAGGATGCTTACTGCAGTAACCTCTGAGTAGATGCACAACTGTCCTGTTCACAACCTCTGTCTGTCCGTCGGTCTGCGGATGGAAGGCTGTACTCTTCTTGATCCCTACGGTGTCCATGAGTCCCCTGGTGACCAAAATTCCCCAAAAAGTCGAGAATCTCGATCCAATACAATAGAAGTAGGTAACTTAAAATGAACCCATACAAATTGAAATTTACATATGAGAACATCCGGTTCAGCATTGACACATTTCTTACAAGGCATCAAAATACACATTTTGCTGAACCGATCAACTACTACATACAAATAATCATGTCCCTTCCTAGACATAGGTAACCCCCCAACAAAGTCCATTGACACACTTTCCCATGGATGAGAAGGTACAGGTAGAGGTGTGTACAAACCCAACTTCTTGTTACTAGGCTTACTAGTTGCACACATAAACAACCTCTAATATACTTAGTTACAGTTTCTTGCATACGAGGCCAATAACAATATTTCTATAGCTGAGTCAATGTTTTGTTTACCCCAAAGTGTCCTGCAATCAATGAGGTATGTGCTTCTCTAATAACCTGTGCTTGTTCATCCTTTGGAACACATAATTTTCCCAAGTGATATAACAGTTTATCCTACACATAATAATCTTTCTCTTCTACATGTTTACCTTTCATTAAAGCAGCATAGATATCCTTAAAGTTCTCATCATTAGCATATTGTTCCTGAAAACTTTCATGAACCATAGAACTATTCTGAAGGATTATCAAAGCATTCATCATAGGAGGTCTAGAGAGCATGTCTGCTACTTTGTTATGGGTACCTTTCTTATATTTAATAACCAAATGAAACTGTTGCAGAAAACCCATCCACTGAAAGTGCCTACTTTGTTGCAGTTTATATTGTGAGTGCAAATACTGAAGTGGCTGGTGATCAGTGTGGATTACAGTTTCTTTCCCCATTATGTAATGTTTCCATTTTTTAACACTTTGAACTAAAGCATAAAGTTCTTTATCATAAGTGGGATAGTTACTTACTACTCCTGAAAAAGTTTCAGAGTGGTAGCAAACTGGTTTACCTCCTTGCATGAGTACTGCTCCCATGGCAAACCCACTCGCATCTGTCTCGATCTCAAATGGTTGATGTAGATCTGGTAAGGCCAAAACTGGTGCGGTGCTCAACTTTCCCTTCAAAGTGTCAAAAGCCTTCTGTTGTGGACCTCCCCACTGAAAAGTTGCTCTCGTACTGGTTAATGCATGCAATGGTGATGCTATATAAGAAAAATTTGCAATAAACTTTCTCCAGTACTGAATTGCACCTAGGAAACTTCTAACCTCTGTGATTGTACTTGGCTTAGGCTAGTTTACAATAGCTTCGACCTTCGCAGGGTCTACTTTCAATTGACCACCCCCTACGACATAGCCTAAGTACACTAAGGATGTCTTAGCAAATTCACATTTAGACATCTTTACATATAGTTTTCTTTCCTCAGCCACATCAGACTTTCTTTACATGACTTACATGATCTTCTGGATTTATTTGAATACAGAATATCATCACGGATGAACTACTTAAATAATCATCAATAAAAGGACGAAAGACATCATTCATGACTCTCATAAAAGTAGTTGGTGCGTTACAAAGCCCAAAAGGCATAACCAACCACTCAAACAATCCCTGTTTTGTCTTAAATGTAGTCTTGATTCTTATCTGATGATAACCACTTCTCAAATCTAACTTAGTGAAATAAACTGCATGTTTTAATTGATCAAGTAAATCATCTATTCTGGGAAGAGGATACCTGTTCTTTACCGTTATCTTGTTCAAAGCACGATAGTCGATGCACATCCTCCAAGTTCCATCTTTCTTTGGAACCAAGACAATTGGAGAACCGCAAGGAGAAGTACTAGGATGAATAACTCCTTTTTCCACCAACTCTTGAACTTGCTTTTTAATTTCCTCATTCTGCATAACTGATAAACGGTACATGCCGATATTAGGAAGTGGCACATCCTGCTGTAACTGGATTTCATGTTGTATCTCTTTCTTGGGTGGCAACCCCTTCGGTTCCTGAAACATGTCATCATAAGCGGAAATAATCTTGACCATTTCAGTTTTATGTTTTGGGTCACACCCCTTGAAGGCCTCAGATTTATCATCTTCTTTGGCTTTTACAAGCATTAATACAAAGTTCTTACTTGAGTTGACCAACCTCTTCATTTGACCAACATTAACTAGTGTAAGATTAGTCTTCACCTTATGTGCCCGTACAATGTATTCTACCCCATCTTTAAAAAGATGATACTTATTCTCCCCCTTATAAAAGATTGCTTTTCTGTCATAAAGATAAGGACTCCCTAACACAAGCCCACAAATATCCAAAGGGACCACATCGACTTCTACCTCATCTACAAAGTTTGCAGTGATAGCAAATCTCAATTTACATTGTTTAGTTACTTGTAATTGTGCATCATTGCAAACCCATCCGAGTGGATATGGTTTCGGATGAGGTGTTGTAGTGAAATTAAGTTTCTTTACAACTTCTTCAGATATTAAGTTGACTTGTGAACCCGTATCAAACAGAGTATCAACCTTGGTGTGTTTTGTTACAACACGAATATGAAACAATTCATTTCTTTCCTTATCAACCTTAGGAGAAGATTCTTTACTTATGCCTTGGAATTATAAAACTTGCATCGATGAGAGAATAGCCCACCTTTCCCTTTACCTTGGATTGGCGGCAACAATCTTTGTCTCATCTTGAGATCGGAACCAAGATCACATTGAATCACTACGGTGATATTACTTTGCCTTTGTATTACCTCCATACCTTTTCGGCCTCAACTTCCAGGGATGAGCTTCCAACATATTGAATCATCATGCCCCTCTTTCTTACAATGGGAGCACGTGGGTTTCTCACCCTCTTTCTTAGCTGTAGTTGTCTTCTTCCCTTTGCCTTTATCTTTGTCTTTATCTTTCCCTTTAGACTTACCCTCGAACTTAGATGGCTACTTGGAAGAGATTATCATCAGTGTTCTTGCCCTTGACTTTTAAATGGTAGCTTGAACATACACCTCGTCCTGGGTGTTGGGACTCAACATCAAAAGAATAATGTGCTAAGGTAAGAATGCAAACCACCTATGTACTTAAGTAATGTGTCTTGAGTATACAAGGGAACATTTAAAGCAATAGCCCATTTTCTAAACTCATGAGTATAATCCTGGACAGACTGCCCCTTACCTTGCCTAAAGGTTTTCCAATTCGTGGTTAACTGTTGCATGTAACCTAAAGGATAGAATTGTTTCCTAAGGGCAGCAACAAACTCCATCCAAGACATATTAACTTGACCATGGCGAGCAATTTCTTCTCGAGTCTTACTCTCCCACCAGGTGAGCTATACCTCCCAACCGGAGAGTGGCTAATTGGATCCTAGAAGCATCTTCTACTAGGCCTTGAATCCTACAGTACACTTCTACTTGTGGGACCCAATCATCTAAATTTTCAGCATGTAACTCCCCACAGTATTTAGGTAACTCAAATTTTACATCCAACTTACTAACAAGCTTAAAATTGCTCTTAAATGGATTTACATTAGAAGAAGGAGAAGGAGAAGGAGGAGAAGGGGGAGGAGAAGAAGAGGGAGAAGATGGAGGAGAAGGATTTTATGGAGTTTTCTCCTCTGTGTCTTTCTAATCTTCCTACTTCTTGTGCTTCGAAGAACCTCCCTTTTTGCGCTTCTTCTTTTCTGCATAAATTTCATCCACCATCGCCTTCATGTCTAGAAATAGCTTCTGGAAATCCTTGTCACTAAGCTCTGAACTTTGTCCACCTTCTTTTCCTTCAATTTATGATGGTCGATTAGCTTTTCGTCTTCCGATCTCAGGATTATATTCTTCAAGTTCTCCTTCACCTCGTTGAAACCTGGATCTCGTTAGCATTCAATTTCTGCAATACTAGCCACACACAAAGCTTTGATACCAACTTGATCTATTTAGGATCTAGGACAATTGCTTTTAGAATGCGTAACGTAAAAGATAACTTAATACAATGCTTAAGTGAACAAAAGAAAATAATATGCTTTCCAAGATAATGAACTAAACAGAAAGAGAGAAGATAAAGAGGAGAACAAATGCAATTGATAATGGAGTTTGTCCCTAAGGACTACGTCTCCAGGCCCCTCTCCAACGGAGTGACCGATCTGATTATATTCCAAAATTAGTTACAATTGCTTCATTGACTATCTCCTTCAAGCACAACAGCATAACGCTCTTCTGATGTGCGGAAATGTCTTCAAGATCTCCTGAGCATTCTCTCATTCTCACCACTTGGACTTGGGAAAACAAAACTACACCCCGCTTTGTATACATAAAATTTGCCTAAAAAGGCTTAACCATCAAATTAATGGCTTAACCTCCTTGAATAGCTCATACACTGGTTATTTTGTACTTTACAATCTTCATGTTCAGATAGTTAAAGTGTATCTTATTTGTTTTGGCTTTATTAAGCCATTTGTTATGGCTCGACTAATAGTTCTTTAACAAAAGAAAACAAACTCCATATATATTTCAGAGTAGTTTGGTGGTCTACCGGTGAGTTAAACTTTTGTTAGCCATGTGGTCGGCGGTTCGAACCGTCGGCCTCCCTTTTGCCACACAAATTCCGGAAAAATTGCAACAAAAACAATGGCCAACTATAAACAGTTAAAAGCCTAGCCATGGGTGTAACGGATAATCGGCCGGCCTGCTTCTGCGGAGATCAAGGGGTCAAGCCCCAATAAATTTTTGCTTAACGAACCAATTCGACCGAAAAAGTCCTCCATGACACGTGTCCCCTCCTCATTCGCTACTGATGACAGATCGACGTTGACGTATATGCTGACTGGATTGCCACCGTATATGCTGACTGGACTGCCACCTGCACTGCCTGTACTTTACGGTTGCACACATGTCACGATATGATTGGTCCATACTATCTGACTCAGCTGCCACGTGTTTCACCTGAATTCATCCATGTGGATTCCGTATGGTACGGATGATCTGCTGACGTCATCATCCCTACAGTCAGCTCAAAAGTCAACTCAAAACTTTGACCATCTGTATCTTGAGTATACGACATCGGATTTCAACGAAACGAATGTCATTGGAATCATCTCGATGAGCTCTTCACGATGATGCCAGTTCCATCAATTTCTGAGATGATGATTTTTTCACCTTCTGGATGACCCTTGAAGCCAGTTTGACTGGAAGTTTGACCAGTCGTAACTTGCACAAATAGAGTCCTTTTCGCCCCATTCAAGTTGCGTTGGAATCAGGACGTCATTCTCTTTGTGATGGTGCTAAAATTTGGAGCATTGGGAACACTTCAATTTTCATTGAAAAATGTCCCCCAGATCATTCAAAGGCTTAAATCACTATATTTTCCAAAAATATGTGATTTCAGACAAAAATCAGGATGTCCCAAAAAGTGTAACCCATTATTGTGGCAACATCTATCTGTGTGTTGTTTTAATTGAAGATTTGTATACCTATGTAATGTTTGAATAAGAGACTATTGCGGCAGTGTGTGGAAGAGGAGGAGACATCTAAAGGGATGTATAAGTTTGCTAATGGTGATATCTGGCTAATAGAAGATAATCAAATATATTTGGATATATGGCTAATAGCAACAAAGGAAGCAATAAATGTGAGGGCTTGTCAGAAACTATCAAGATTGTTCAACAAGCCTTCATACTATTTCTTAACTATACCTTTATTTAAGATGCTTTTTGCTTTAGGTTAATATTATTGATACACCTAGTCATGTTGGCTTTATAATTGGAGTAGAGTAGGTATTGTGTGTGTAAGTTGATGCAATCAAGAGTGGTGCAATCGTTTGTTTGAAACATATATGAGGATTCATGGTTATTTGAATGCATTACTTACTAGTTGTAACATGGAGGTAAATTTATTTGCAAGAGAAGATGTAACTCAAATTAGTTTCATGAGCATTGTAAGACATCAAGCAGTTGATATATATTCCTTGAGTTATGCCAATCAGGTAATCAATATTCTTACTACCAATGCTTGAGAAAGTGCATTCTAAAACATTAAAATAATAGTTGAGTATCTTGTAGATGAGTTTATCAATGTTTCCAATGGATCTTCAAATAGTTATGCTTGGAATTTTGGGGCCATATTTGCTATTACTGGTGAGGCCTCCAAAGACTTGTCTAAGATATTAAATGGATAAAGTGTAAGAAGATCATATTGGAGGTTGGTGGTACTAGAGGATGGAGGAATTTCCATCATATCAAGTTAGTTTCTCGCTTTGACATGATGCTTTGGATGAGAAGTTCTTTTGGCTTTAGTTTCTTGTTTTTCCTTGTTATTGTTGACAGATTTGAAGATATATATTGTGATGTTTGGTTTTTGGAGATAGATAAGGGGTTTGGTGTAGAGCTTACTATGGATGGTTGTCTAATGAGAACTCGAGGCTATGATCTAAATTATACCCTTCTAAGGGTCATCAAACAACTTGATGGAGCCTTGTGTTTGGAGAGATCAATATGGATCATTGTTGAAAAATTCGATGAATCTGTGATTCAGGAGTTCATTGAAGGTAGAACTCAAGAATTCAACTAGGAGCTACACCTTTATGAGGGTTAAGAGATAACTTGATGGAGCGCCACCTGATTTGAGATTTGTTTCCTCAACGAAGATCTTCACAAAGATGTATATATATTTTGTAATCACCAAGTTTTGTTATGTAAGCCTTAAGGGGGGGTCCCTTGGCAAAGTGAATAAGAGCTTTTATGGGATACATTTGTAGGAACAATGTAATAAGGTGGGAATGTTGGAAATATTACATTGTATAACTGTTTATAGCAGGGGTATGTAGTTATATGTTTCAATCATTACTCTTTCAACCACTTTGCTTCCACCTTCCTGTTTATAAATGTATCTCACCTATTTATGGAAAAATTACTTCTCACATTTCCTTGCTCTATGTTTTACAAATTCTGCAATGGGAGACGAGTTGGTGCAGGAAGAACATATTAAACTAGTTGCGAGATGTGGAAATAGGACAAGGAAGTTTGGCCCATCTTTCAATGGGGAAAGCTTGCCTCGTATGTGGAAGGCATGCTAGGGCATGACCCCAAGCTCTCTATGGCATTTGCTACCTCTTGGGCGGATGACACTGTCACTGTTAATAGCTATTCCTTCATGGTGACTACTGATCTTTTTGCGAAGGTGACGGGGCTCTTGGTAGAGGGTGTTTTCATCCCTTGTAAGCCCAAGTCTAGCTATCAAAAAGATATTGACCATTTTTTGAAAGAGGGTGAAAAAGTGAACAAACTCCAAAATAGCTTCAACCATGCTGATCTCCCTGGCATTTGGAGTAAGGTTACATAAGTCCTTATGAAGTATGTTACACTTGAAGGCCGGTTTTGTTGCTTTCATACTCATTTGTTTCCTATACTTAACCACCTTCAGTATAATATAAAAATGAACTTTCCCTTTTGTATTTTGTCCTCTCTCAAATAAAATGTTAGAAACATCTAGGGTAAAAGATGAAATTTACGCATTCACCAGGGCCTCATATTCTATCTTTGTTAGTACCAGGTTGTTGTGTTACCCTCCCTTGCCACTATTAAAGAGAACACCCTGTCTATTCGTGACCCCACTACAGACCCCAATCCCTTCATTACCCTAGAAGATACCCATCCTACTGCTTGTCATTTCACCTGTACCCATGGTGAAACCCCTTCTAATGAGGAAACCCATCCAAACCCCATAAAAGTTTCTCCCTTGTATGAGCCCACTCCTATTTCAAATTCTGGGTTTGATGAGTTGGACAACTTGGATGACGATTCATGGAATCCCACCCCTACCAATTCCCCCATGCACTCCCCTATTCATGAGGAGGTCTTTGATGTCCCCAACACCCCCTATTATCAACCCTAGCTAGCAAAATTGCCCCAATTTTTGCATCAATTTGGAGGGGACCCATGTTGAACCTAGGGTTGGTTTTGAAACTCGTGCTCCTGGCAACCCCCTTTACAACAAAATCAATAAAATTATAGAGACAATTAATATCCAAAATGACATCCTTAAATGTCTCCTAGGTTAATTTGTAATTGCTAAAGAGAGAATTTAGATTCTAGATAATGAGGTGTTGCAACAATAGGTTCCTTGGTTGGGGGAGGTGGAGGAAAAAGGCGATTGGGAAATGATATCCTCTTTGGCTAAGTCATTTGAGAATTGGGCCAAATGGGATAAGGAGCTGAAATAGTTGCGTGATATTCTTGGCATAGAGGAGGACAAAAATAATTTACTGAAGGAGATTGATGCTATACACAGGAATAAGGAAAATACTACTCAGTGCCTCCAAGTCATAACTGATTACAGTAAGGTGACCATGAAGAAAAATTCCCTCACCATTCAACTCTTCCAACAAGAAATTAGGAAGGGCTAGGGAAAATGAGTGGTTGAGGAGGGATGTGATGATGGTAACAAGTAGAAGAAAGGTGAGGTGGTGGATAACTCAACTCTCGATGCTATAGTGGATACTCAGATTGTGAAAAAGGGTCCTCTATCTTTTGAGGAGAAGCTCCACTTCATGCCTCAGGAGTGGAAGGAAATTAGTGGTCTCAAGTTGCTAGGAGACCTGTAGGTGTTCTGTGGTCCTATGCTGGTCTTTTTGTGCCATCTTTTTTCCCATTTATTGGTCAAACTATTTAAGTTTTAATTTTTTTCTTTATTTTTCTAGGAGTTTCACTTCTTGTGAGCCTCTTGTTTGCCTTAATTTCCATTTTGTAATGGGTACTAGCCCTTCCAATCTTATTCTAATCAAAACATACCCTTTGGTGGCATTTGACATGTTTGCAATGCAAAATTATGTCCTCGTCATTAGATTAGATGGATTGAGGGGTAGAATAAAGTGCTTAAGCATAGATCACACTTTATTTGAATTTATGTGAGGAAATAAATATTTTTTAGCAACTAGGAATATGACATTGAACCACCTCCTAACTTTGTCATCCCAGTATTGAGCTATAAGAGAGACCTTTTTCTCCATCTCTACAACTTTGTGTTGTTACACTTTATCAATAGAAGTAGACTGTAGATAATCATGCTACCAAAGTAGACCAAATTATAGTCCACATTTAGTGGCTAAAATTTAAGAAAATAATTTGTAAGGATCTTTTTATACTTTTAGATCTCATCTTGAACTTCTTAGACAACCAAGTGCATCAAAGAAGGGCCTCAACTCTTAGATGTGTTTCGTTTAATTACTTAGGACTTTATTCATAAATATGAATAGGTTTTTAAACCCAAGAGCTATCTCCTAAGAAATTTGTGTGGTACTCTATAAAGTTTCACTCACCCAAAGAGCTTTGTGTGAGCAACTTCTAGAAGTCATAATTCTTGTAGAAATGGTTAATGTGATTCACATGCTTCTTACTCATGCATAAATGTAGAGCTTGGGGTCACAATGCTCTAAGATGGTCCTAATCATCTCATTAACATTTAGCTTCTTCTTAAGTATATAATATAGGCACACTTAGTTGATAAGATAGTGACAAGTTTTCTCACCTTAACTTTCTTATTTTTCCTCTCAAGGTTATTGATAAGCCTCCTCATGTTGAACAAGATAATGATGATGACACTCTTATAGATTAGGAGTCTATCATGGATGGTTAGGACTATCTTAATGTGTTAAACACACAAGATGATGGTGACCTAGCTCATGCAACAACATAATTGTTGAATGAACAAGACAATTGAGAGGGGGGTTGAATCAGTTGTATCAAATCAAAACATCAAAACCCTCAATAGTAATCAGATCTACATACATTCATTAAACCCCTATTTTATTAAAGTGATTAAACATGAAATGCAGATACAAAAAACTTAAATAATAACACCATACACAAGAGAACACTAGATTTATGTGGAAACCCAATGAGGGAAAAATCATGGTGAGGATTAGCTCATAATATAAGTAATTGCAAAACCAGTACAAGGGCTCACTTCTAGAATATGACACACTGTTAAAAAAGGCTCACTACTACAGAAAGAACATAAGAAGATAGAGGAGAAAGTTTACACAAAGAACAACTTCTCAATGCAATAAAGAATCCACCACAAATTCTCCAACATTTTTGCAGCCTTATTTAAAAGATTGTAGACACTTTCAGCTCACTATGCATTTAGGAATCCAACACTTTGAAGTTCACACTGTTTTGCTGAAATTCACACTTTACAGATATTAGCTCAACACCCAAGATCACTTGCAAAAACAATGAAAACCTTCTACAAGAGAGTATACAAGAAAATGAGCTTGCTTGATATTAAGACCTATCAAATGATGAGGTATGAAGTATGTTACAAATGAGTACAAAGACCTTACTTATATAGGCAAGGTTGAAATGTAGTAATGAACTTGATGTTGAAAAATGTCATAATCCTATGACATTAGACAACTAACAAACTAATCACCTAGGAAATGATGCATTAGCTAGATAAGATAAGTTCTAGAAAAACCAACTAAGACTTCTAGATAGATTATTATATCCTAAGTAAACTTATTTAAGTGTAATTAAATAATTAATTACACCAACACCCCCCCATAAGTGCAACTTAGGGAGAAGATTATTATGAAAATGATGCAAAGATGGGTCTCGTCTACTAGGCCATGTTAGGTACCCATGTACAAATGCAAAAAGAAATCTCTCACAAATGGAGAAAAGGAGAAAACCCAGTGGGACAAAACTCCTCTCCAAAAGAGAGAAAAGAAACAAAAGAAATAAATCATGTGAGGAAGGATGGAGAACTCCATGATACCCCCCAAGTACACCATCTGTCACATATATATTTTACAAAAGGCCCCCCATAGGAGGGAAAGAAGGAGACTATGTAGCCCCCTCCACAATGTGTAATCTCCTACAAAAATGGTAAGTTCCTAAAGACAAAACATGATCCAATGTCAGAAAACAACTTGTATCCTTTTCGGAAGAAACAAAACTAAGTACAAATGAAGGAATGCTTCCCATTCTGGATAGGATTTGAAACAAAGAAGCATGAAGATGTATGATGATGATGAAGATGTATTTGAAATCTAGTCATGTGTCTCCTTGCCCAATGAAGATGAAGATGCCACAATCAAATCAAGTACATGCCCAATCAATGTAGAAGGTGGCAAATTAGGACTATGTGGAAACTGAAGCTGAACAATATCCAAAGACAAAGATAGGTTGACAATAGTTGTGCAATCGTTGTCATCAAATAGGAGAGACAACCCCCAAATGTGTCCTCCAAATCTGAAATGTGAGACTCCACAAAGAAGGATGTTATGTTTGATAGATAAGAATCCCAATCAGGAAGACAATCAAATACTTGTAATGAATCACTAGACATGCTCAATAAATCACCAATGTATAAGATGAATGGTCTTGCTGAACAGGAATGATGGAAGCTTCAATCAATGACTCTGCACAATGAATCACTGATAGTGAAGGTACATCAACTGCCTCTTATGGAGAAGGAGCATCTGAAGAAATATTGCCAACCTCTTCAGAAGATTCAAATCACTCCAAACAATCAAAATCATGTATAGTATCATCATCATAGGGTATCTTGTTTGAAGAATGAAGAGGCATATGACATTCTAAAACCTGATCATCAGGGAATGGTGGAGTATCAAAATCTCCATATACCTCCCAAATCTTAGTCCAAAGAGTATGAGGACAATCATGATGATCAATACGTTTCAAAATATCATCATCAACATGGATTGCAATGAACCCTAAAACATTATATCTGTTGTAACTCTAAGCAAATTTTTGAATACCTTGACCTGGATGGGGAACAATACCATACAGATGTGGCAATAATTCAAGAGATTGGATATGATCTATCATTCCATCTCTCCATTTTTTTATAGTTTCCCTTTTGCAACATAATCAGAGAAGGATAATATGCAAATCCCATAATTAACTATGATAAATCTCCAAGATTACAAAGACATTGACCTTCAATATGAACTAGAAACTCCCAAACATGATATAAACTGCAAATGAAGTCTTCCCAAACTGATAAAACCTCTCCAAGACTCAGGATGTCCAAGTAATCAGTAAAAATTCCAAATGTGCAGTAAAAATGCCAAATGTGCAATAATACTTGGTGTTGAATCTAGAAAATGTGCATGGACACAATGATAGAGCTCCTAAATAGCTTCTAAACATAACTTAAATCGCAAAAATTGGAGAAACTGGTTGAAAATTATGAGCTCGAAGGTCAAAATGGGAGATCTGAATTCAAATGGATATGATTTGCACCTGCAAAAAAGAAAAGAAAAATGGCCTACACTATTATGAAGTACTTTGAATCAGCTTTTCGATGATATCTTGTTTGAAGAATTTTGACACAGTTGCTGAAAGTTATGGCAATAAGAAAAAAAATAGCTACTTTAGGCAAATCAGGTACATTGAAGGCTGACTAGGCACAAAAGTTGAAGACTAAAATGGTGCAAAAATTAAGTCCTGGGGGCTAGACCATGGTCTTCCATATGACCCTAAGTGGGTTGGCGAAGTGAGTAGAGGCGTCGGTGGAAGAGAGATAGGTGGTGGTGGCTAGAAAATGAGAGCTGGTGGATAAAACAGCGCTGTGGCAGTAGGATGACTATCGATCAAGGGCATGATGATTGACGGCAGTGATATAGTCGTTGCGAGAATGATAGAATTTGAAAAAAAACCTCAATAAATGCCATCGAATAAAATAAATTCCCAAATAAATTTGACAGGCCATTTTTTGTAAGCGATATAAAATATAATTGCTTGATAAAGATTTAAAAGATCGATTTAGAATAATTATGAACATAAAGTCACAAAATAATTTTTATCTTTGATATTCTTGTTTGTATATGACCTCATGGATGCATTGAGACAACAATTATTTATATGTCTATTTTTGTTTGTCGGACTCTCTGGAACTAATGGTGAGGTCAAATCTGCCTGAAAAATGCACCAGAAGCTCTACAACTTCTGAATCTTGCAAATCTTCAAACCTCCATAACTTTAGCTAGAAATGTCAGATTTAGGTGAAAAAAAAGTGAATTTTGACTTTCTCAGCTGCCCTGAACTCAAATTTGAGCTCATATTTCCTCCAACATGAACCAAAAGTGACTTTCCATGAAAGCCCACCTATGGAGAGACAACCTCAAATCAAGATCTCTCACTAGCAATAGCTTCACCCTCAAATCTGAGAAGGGTTTTGCAAGATGTGACTTTGATACCATGTAATAGCTGAAGATATTAGCTCAACACCCAAGATCACTTGCAAAAACAATGAAAACCTTCTACAAGAGAGTATGCAAGAAAATGAGCTTGTTTGATATTAAGACCTATCAAATGATGAGGTATGAAGTATGTTACAAATGAGTACAAAAACCTTCCTTGTATAGGCAAGGTTGAAATGTAGTAATAAACATGATGTTGACAAATGTCATAGTCCTATGACATGAGACAACTAACAAACTAATCACCTAGGAAATGACACATTAGCTAGATAAGATAAATTCTAGAAAAACCAACTAAGAATTCTAGAAAGAATCTTATATTCGAAGTAAACTTATGTAAGTGTAATTAAATAATTAATTACATCAACAATGGATGGTTAGGACTGTCTTAATGTGTGAAAAAAACAAGATGATGGTGACCTAGCTCATGCAAATGAATAATTGTTGAATGAACAAGATAGCTGGGAGGGGGGGTGAATCAGTTGTATCAAATCAAAACATCAAAACCCTCAATAGTAATTAGATCCACATGAATTCATTAAACCCTTATTTTATTAAAGTGATTAAACATGAAATGCAGATAACAAAAACTAAAAAAAAAACACCATACACAAGAGAACACTAGATTTATGTGGAAACCCAATGAGGGAAAAGTCATGGTGAGGATTAGTTTATAATATAAGTAATTGCAAAACCAATACAAGTGCCCACTACTAGAATATGACACATTGTTCAAAAAGGCTCATTGCCACATAAAGAACACAAGAAGATAGAGGAGAAATGTTACAAAAAGAACAACTTCTCAATGCAATAAAGAATCCACAACAAATTCTCCAATATTTTCACAACCTTGTTTAAAATATTTTAGACACTTTCAGCTCACTGCATTTAGGAATCCAACACTTTGAAGTTTGCACTGCTATGTTGAAATTCACACTTTACTCTTTAGAAATTCACATCACTTGCATCACACACCTCTTTTCTTTTTTATCTTTTCTATCTTGGAAACCTTCAACATATCGAGTCATACTTATACCATCCTTAACCTTGAAAACTTTCTCCAAAATCAGAATTACATGCTACACACTTTGCAATTTCAAATTAGGTCAACACTAAACATTCTCATGGTGGATAGGAATGAAAGTGGACAAAAACAACACTTAACTGAGATCCAAATTAAATATCACATGCACACTACACCTTCATTAATACTTGAACATCTTTGAATGTAGTGTCGACACCTGGTCGGTCGTTATCTGTGAAAACACATTACACATTAAGTACATGCTTCCTTAAAATAATCCAAAACTTCTAGACAACAAAATTCACATGAGCATGATCCAAGAGCATCCTAGAAACTAACAACTTCCTTTGTAACAAATTTCTCCTAAAAATTATAATCATATTGTTTATCCAGACAACACTACCAGATACTGTAATATTTTGAAACTCTAAAACTCAAATGAGTTTCTTCTGATACTCCTAACCACGAATCCTCTTGACACAAACAAGAGAAAAATTCCATTAACTCTCTTTCAAAACCACAAGTCCTGAAAAGCAACTGTGAAGAAATTTGGAGCAAATACATTTCTCCTAGACACCTCTGTACAACAGTGCAAAACTAGTTCACATACTGGTGAACACAACTTCCTCTGACCAATGATCCAGAAGCACAAATTCTGGATATAGAAGCTTTGAACAACTCTAACTAACATATCCAAACCACGAAAGCAAATCTTCAACCTAGAAGAAATGTGATGCAAAACTAGAACACCTTTGCAACACCCTGTTTTCTTATTTTATCAATTTTCTCAGTATCTTCGACATATTCATCATGCAACAAACTTCATCAACACATAGTTGACATTAATAACAACATCAGCTTGTTGCTATCAATGACACCACCTTCAAGCTTTCAACAATAATAGCTCTCTCTATTTGTCAGCTTAATATTTTTTCTTTGTATATATTAATAAGACAACCTTACATAAACTATAAAGTATGATTATTTTCATCCACTTTATGATTTTATAGAATTATATAATTAATATAAATAGCACTATTTGATTAAAAACTTATATGTTTAAAATGTAACACTTACCTATATATTAAGAGCTGAAAGTTGAAGTGGGTTTCTGTGGTTATGCACCAAATTCGAGCAAAGCTGCCAAATACTTATATTTGAAAAAAACGTGATCAAGAATAAAATACGATCAAAACTGCGAAATAATTTTATTTTTCAGTGCAAATTTAAAATTATTATCCTCTTGATTGAAATTTGTGTGGCCTTTCTGTATTGTTCTGCTCTGAATTACATTTCAGCGTAGATTTGTACTTGATGTCTTTAAGTAATGCTCAAGTCGTCAACATGAAAATATAATCTTTTGGCTTATTTTATTCTTACACATGACAATTTGCAGAGTCATTTTTCACACCCTTTAATCAGGTTTTGATCAACGGCTGACTCATGATTGAAATGTTTTCTAATATTCAATCCCAAATACAATAATATCTTTGCTAGCTGATGAGAATTGAAACAGTAAACGATCTTGTTTATTCCTATTTAAATTTTAAAAAAATTGTAAAATAGTCTGAACAGGAATGGGCAAAGTCGGTGTAATAATATACTTGCTAGCTGCCAGGAGTCGAGGCAATAAAATTAAGAAAAGAGTCTTTACTGGCGGCTAAGAATTGAGACAATAAATGATCATGTTTATCATTACTAAAATGGAAGTTAATTGTGGAATGGAATGAAACAAAAGAGAAAAAACAATCAGTCGTAACTATAGGGATCCATTAAATCCAAGAAAGAATGTATTCTCTAGTGATATTAATAAGATATAAAAAAAGTTTCTGCATCGTGGTTTGTGTTCTGTTGATTAATTTATTTTCTGTTGGAAATTAAATAAATTACTTTCCGGCTGTATTTTTTTAATGGAAGATTTTAATCATTTATGAAAAAGTTTAGTCATCTGAGAAGAGCATGAGGTAGTGGTGATATCATTTTGAATAATGATTAATTAAGAAATATGTCATCAATCTTATCAAGTATAATCATTATATATTTTTTACTTGTATGTTATAGAGTGTTTAATATAGATATTCAGGAATTTGAAATCACATTTTACTGTGAGAAATGGTTTAGACAAGTTTAAACAACTTATTCTAAGCTTTGATTTATTTAGACGACTAGTTTAAAATTACACTAATTTCTCCCATATAGATGAAAATGTTTGCATGAATCATATTTGATACCTTCCATCTAAAATCATGCTATTTTTTTATAAGAATTAATTTCATAAAATTAGCATCTAACCAAATGTATGTCCAAATCACAATCCCACAGAAATAACTAATGATAATTTTAACAGAGAGGTTCGAGGAGTGCAGCAGACAGGTGATAATGTTTGCATAAAAAATGGTGACCTTATCAACATGTAAAGAGTCGTATTTGGCACCTCCGAACTTATTTTATTTTCACGTTTTTGGCACCTCTGAACTTATTTTATTCCGGCAGTTTTAAACGTGAGAATGGTCGTCTTTGTCAGCTTTGATCTTTCAACATGTGTACAGAAGACTTTAAACGTGCCCTATATAAGTATAATAGCCTGTTCTCATTAATAAGAAACTTATTCGGAGATTGAGCAGAAGATCTGGGCTAATTGGCTAGTAGAGACGATAATGGAGAGTTCATTGGTGGGTATTTTAGTTGGGTTATGGATGATCAGTTGTTTGGCTGCAGCTGAGAAAGGGAGTTATGTGCCAGCCATGTTTGTGCTTGGAGATTCGTTAGGAGATGCAGGGAACAATAATTACATTCCACACTCTAAAGCGCGTGCAAACTTCACACCTTACGGCGTTTCCTTTTTCACCCACCCAACTGGTCGCTTTACCAATGGCCGCACCACTTTCGATTTCCTGGGTTGGTGTTATTCATTATTTCAGATTTAGATATATAATTCCAGTCCTCTTAGTCTGTATTTTTAGCTTTACCCATTATAATCTATTATATATTTATGTTTGCAGCTACCAACTTGGGGCTTCCCTTTGTCCCTCCATATCTACAGCCAAAGGCAAATTTTAGCAGAGGGATAAATTTCGCATCGGGAGGTAGCGGATTGCTTGATTCGACAGGAGCTGGAGAGGTATGCTCTCTTTTTCAATCTTTTTTCTCGGCAAAAGACCTCAGTAAAGACATCAATAAAGGATTAAATGGTTAAACAGGATTGATGGGTGATTATGGATGTGTCAAATAAACATTCTTCCCGGTGTTCTGGAGTGATGACCCTGACGTTATTTGGTTATATAAAATCTTTTGCGTATATAAATTTTGATTTAAACTTTTGAGTGTATATATTTTGATTTAAACTTTATGTTTTTATTTGTTTAAGTGGTTAATTTGAAATCACTATGGAATAAGCTAATCCAATTTCAGATAAATCATCTCAAAACTCAAAACTTTGAGTTTGCTGTTTAAACTTACTCTATATATACTTCTTAAAATTTTATTTTGCTTAATATTTATTAAAAAAATGTTTCACAAAGAAAATTGTGAGTTTGCTGTTAAACTTACCCTATATATACTTCTTAAAATTTTATTTTGCTTAATATTTATTAAAAAATGTTTCACAAAGAAAATTGTGAGACTGATAGACAACTTTTGTCTGCAGCTTTACAAGTAAAGTAAAACAATTTTTGGCTATAGAAGATATATTTAGAAGAGTTTTAAATGAAGTAAAAATTAAAGAATAGAAATCTAGAAATTGGTTTCCAAGATGATTAGATTTCAAATTAGAATACAATTGATTTCTGAGAATAAGAAAACATTAAATTCATTTTTTTAGGCATTTTATCAAATGATTATTTCAATATAGACATTAAAATCACACAAATGAATTGAATTTTGCTGAAAAATAAGTCACATCTAAATAAAAAATGAACTGGCCATCAGGAGAGCCAACAACTTTATAATAGTGCCCCAGCAAGAAACGGGAGATCCTATGTTCAACTCCTAGCAAGTCCATGAAAAGTTTACTATAGAATCAGAGTCCAACTCAGCAATGTCAGGCCAAATTAGGATTTCAAAGTATCTCAAGGGAGCTGTTAGAAAATAAACCACCCAAACCATAGATAGAAAAGTCACTGAGAGAGCTAGTAACTTAGTGATAAAACACCCCATCAATAAAAAGAAGTCTTAAATTCAATTTCTAACTGATCTATGAAAGTTTTTTTTTTTTTAAATGAAACTTGATTGAATCTTCTATAAAACAAAAATCCCTTTGTCTGGATCCTTACCAAACTCTGTATCTTTCATGGCTTCAAAAGCTGTTTGAAAATGCCCTTGTGAAGGAAATTTGCTGTTCGTTCTTGTTTACGGCTTTAAGAATTCATTGGCTTTTTTTAACCCCAAATTAATCATCGCTCCTCCCCCTTGCAATAACCCCATTTATGAAGAATCTTACGTCTCCTTTTCCACTGAATGTTAGCAACCCCCTTTTCCATTGACTTTTGACTGTCGCTGATCTTTCGAATTGAAAAAGAAAAGGGATTTAACCTGGGACCTCTGCTCCCAAAAGAATTCACTTATGAATTTCTGTAATTATGTAATTTAAACCGCTGGCCAATAAAACAGCACAAATTGAAGAGGGTTTGTTTTTCGGTAATGCAAGATTCCCATTCCACGAAAGGTTTGGCAATATTTTTGTACCTATGTGCTTTATATTAATTAAACAAGCCATTGAATAGTAGCTGTATTACTGTATGAATTTCACTAGAACTTTTCCTTCGTCCTTGTAATTCTCCTCAATCTTGCAGAATATTATCACAATGAGTCACCAAGTATTTCAGTTCGAACACTTCTCTTATATTCTGAGAAAGACACACCCATCTGGAGCTGCGCAAGCGAAATCCTACATAAGCAACTCTTTATATTGCATTACAATTGGAGGCAACGATATTGGTGACTATATTGCCAACACTACATTCCAAAACACCACTTCTCCTCAACAGTTCGTTACATTGCTCCTCTCCAAATTTGATCAGTACATAGCAGTAAGTTTCACAATTCTCACTTTACATATTATCTAAAACAAGGTCTTTAATTCTGTGGAAAAAGAATATCATTATTGGAATGTGATTTGACAGAGGCTTTATCGAGCCGGGGCAAGAAAATTCCTTGTAGTGGACATTCCAGCTATGGGGTGTACTCCCTATACCAGACTTGCTGGATATAGTACAGCCAAAGGTGAATGCTTGGATAGCGCAAACCAGCTGGCTGTGGCATATAACACTGCATTGAAGTCACTTGTGGATCACCTCAATAAAAAATTAGTTGGAGTAACCATCATCCACCTCAAGACTTATGATTATTTTATGAACATAATTCAGAACGCTGAAGCTTATGGTAAACTACACTCTTACCCAGTCTCTCAGACATAAAAGCTTTTTTAAGGTTTTAGTTACTGCGTAGCTTAACAGTAAACTAAATATCATTTAAATTCTGGATGCAGGATTTAAGAATACAAGCTCAGCATGCTGTGGATCAGGATTGTTTAATGCACAAGTAAACTGTGGAAAGACAACACCAGAGAATCTGTTTTGCAACGATACAAGCGCATATGTGTTCTGGGATAGAACCCATCCAACTGAAAAAGTTTATTCCATGATTTCTCGCCAGATTTGGAGTGGAAATTCTTCATTTATCTACCCGTTCAATCTCTCTACACTCGTCTTGAGGGAAAAGGTTTCTGGTTAATAATGGTGGACAAACCCTTCATCTCTATTTTGTAACCTCCGATAGCACTAATTTGCAGTCTTTCCAGAAATGATCGCCATTTGATCATCGTAGATTATGTGCTTTAATGAAACAATAATTTTTTCATGCCTCACAACGATAACTAATATCATGCATCCTTTTCCAACGGATATCCATCTGTCTATACAAAACATTTTATAATAAAAATGAATGGCTGAAAAGTACACGAGTTCACAAATTTGACATAATTTAAGTAAACCAAGGACAAGCAATAGCACTAAGAGGTTGGGGTGATGGATAGCCATGACTCATTAGGCATGTTTACTAGGCAAAATTTAGTGCCTTCCAACCATTCTGCCATTAATGATCCATAAATTATGGCGATTAAATATCAAATTAGTTATTAAATTATAGAATATGGATAGAGTAAATTATGAGAGCGATTGAATTGGTTAAAACTCACATAAAATTATATTGTAATTGAGAATAAAAAATTAAAGAATAATATCATAATAATGGAGACACCATGAATGATTAACTGACATTTGTATTTAATATTGGAGGTGTATTTTAAATGCTTACAAAATATTCTCTTTTATCTCAAATTTAAAATTCTATTACAAGTTTGATCTTGACAGCTGTCCTTATTTGAAATTTAAAATAAATCCTTACTGTTGATGTTTAAAACACTTTACATAACCGGCACATAACATGACATAGATTCTTATGTGGACCAACATTAAATCTTGGGGCTGCATTTAATATTTGGTTTGATTCAATTACAATCTCCTCCATACTCTCTCTTGGCATCTTGGGGATACACAACACATCCTAGGGCAGCAAATAAAGCCTAGTATGGATCCATATGCAAGTCCCTTTTGATTATTTTAATCTCCTTCCAATAACAATTTTATGATAGCTCTTTAAAAAGCTAAAGATTTATCTCAAGATCTTGAAAATCAAATACCATAATTATTAGTTCATATGCCAAAAATGCAATCCCTAACACATCAAAATTAAGTTTGAATAGATTTTTTTTGGGATTTCAACTCCACTATAGAATTTTGAGATTTTGACCCTGTTAAGGGATTTCAAAATTTTGACCCTATCATGGAATTTCAAAAATTTAGCTCTATCCTAGAATTTCAAGAATTTTACCGTCAGGGAATTTTCATAATTCTGAAAGGATCTTGGAGTTTCTCAAAAATGGCAATTTTCTAGCTCCTACTTCTTTTTGGCTCAAGGATCGATTTTAGAGATTCCATGTGTACAAAAAATCTTCGAAGATGGCTTATTCATGTGTTATGTGGGGATTTGAGGAGGTCAGGGAATTTGGGAGATTTAAAGCTGCCAAGGAATTTGAGAGATTTGAAGCTGTTAAGGAATTTGAGAGATTTGAGGCTATCAAGGAAATTTGGGGATTCCATGGGATGAAGTTTCTAAGAACCTGAAATCTTTGCAAATCAAGAAAACTTGAACATTAGACCTTCTAACCAACATTTAATGATTTCCAATGACTTTTCACTTGGTCCTTCTTGGTTGCAAACATCGTAATCTTCCCTATTTGATATAATCTTGATAAATAGTAGGAAGATGACTCCAAAAAGAAAATTTTGAGGACTTCTCTCCTAAAAAGAAAAGATAGGAAGCTACAAAATAAAAAGGAAAGAAGGGGTCCCCGTTCAGACAGAGCGTGTGTGCAAGGCACAACAAATGGTCCTAGTCCTCTCATTACCGTTTAGCTTCTTCTCAAGCAAATAATATAGACAAACCAAAGATTTAAACCAACTCCACTACCCATATAGACTTTATGTTTTTTTAAAAATTATATAATTAATATAAATAGCACTATTTAATTGAAAAATTATAAGTTTAATGAAGTGGCTTTGTAAGGTTATGCACCAAAGACAGCAAGTACAAATCTACCTTGAATTGTAATTACATTAAAACAATATAAAAAGGCCACACAAATTTCAATCAAGAGGATAATAATTTTAAATTTCCACCTGAAATATTTCGCAGTTTTGATAGTATTTTAATCCTGAATACGTTTTTCAAAATATAAGTATTTGGCAGCTTCGCGTGTATTGTAATGCTCAAGTCGTCAACATGAAAATATAATCTTTTCGCTTATTTTATTTCTACACATGACAATTTGCAGAGTCATTTTTGACACCCTTTTATAAGGTTTTGATCAATGGCTGACTCATGATTGAAATGTTTTCTAATATTCAATCAGAAATACAATAATATCATTGCTAGCTGATGAGAATTGAAACAACAAACGATCTTGTTTATTCCTATTTAAGCTTTTAAAATATTGTAGAATAGTCTGAACAGGAATGAGCAAAGTCAGTCGGTGTAATAATATACTTGCTAGCTGCCGGGAGTCGAGGCAATAAAATTAAGAAAAAAGTCTTCACTGGCGGCTAAGAATTGAGACAATAAATGATCATGTTTATCACTACTAAAATGGGAGTTTGTTGTGGAATGGAATGAATCATAAGAGAAAAACAATCAGTTGGTGTAACTAGAGGGACCCATTAAAACCAAGAAAGAATCTGTTCTCTACTGATATTAATAGGATATAAAAAACAATTCTGCATCGTAGTTTGTGTTCTGTTGTTTTATTTATTTTCTGTTGGAAATTAAATAAATTACTATCAGACTGTATTTTGCTAGTGGAAGATTTTAATAATTTATGAATAGTTTTTCATCTAAGAGGAGCATGAGCTACTGGGGATATCATTTGGAAACTTAATGAACGATTAATGAAGAAATCGATTTTATCAATAATCGTCATATATATTTTTTATTTGTATAAATATGTTTATAGAGTGTTTAGTTTAGATATTCAGGATTTTGAAACTACACTTAATTGAGGACAATGGTTCACACATAGTTAAACAATATACTATAAATTTTGACTTGTTTAGATAATTAGTCTAAAATTACACTATTTTTTCTATAATATACATCTATTAATATAATTTAATAGAACCATCTAATCGAATCGAAACTTAAAATGTACTATATATGTCTAACTCACAATCCCACAGAAATAAGTGATTGAAAATTTTAACAGAGGTTTGTGGAATGTAGCAGAAAGGAAAGATTTTTCACATTGGTTTCAACAGATAGATGAAATTGTTTGCATAAGAAATGGTGATCTTATCAACATGAAAAGAGTCGCATTTGGCACCTTCAATCTTATTTTATTCTGTCATTTTAAACATGAAAATGGTCCTATTGGTCAGCTTTGATCTTTCAACATGTGTATATAAGACTTTAACCATGCCTTATATAAATATAGGCATACGGCAAATTCACCGCTAGCAATTCACCAACGGAAAATCCACAGCCAACAATTCACCTTAAGAAAATTCACCCGTATGACAAATTCACCACAAGTAAAATTCAGCACCAGCAATTCACCACACAAAAAATAATTTTTAATATATATTTCCAAAACAAAATGCGGTTAATTTTCAGTTGATGAATTGCTGGCTGTGAATTTTCCTGAAGCCATAAATATAATAACATGTTCTCATTAATAAGGAACATATTTGGAGATTGAGCAGAAGACCTGGGATAATTGGCTGAAGAGCTCAAAGGTGGGTATTTTAGTAGGCTTATGGATGATCAGTAGTTTGACTACAGCTGAGAAAGGGGGTTATCTGCCAGCCATGTTTGTGTTTGGAGATTCGTTAGGAGATGCAGGGAACAATGTTTACATCCCACACTCTACAACGTGTGCAAACTTCACACCTTAGGACATTTCCTTTTCCCCCCACCCAACTAGTTGCTTTACCAATGGCCGCATCACTTTAGATGTTTAATTCCAGTCCTCTTAGTCTGTCTTTTAAGCTTTGCCCATTAAACTAAATGAATAATCTATTATATATTTATGTTTGCAGCTACCTACTTGGGGGTCCCCTTTGTCCTTCCATATCTGCAGCTGAAGGCAAATTTTAGTAGAGGGATAAATTTCGCATCAGGAAGTAGCGGATTGCTTGATTGAACGGGAGCTCGACAGGTATGCTCTCTTTCTCAATCTTTTCTTTCGGCAAAAGACCTCAGTAAGACATGAATATAGGATTAAATGGTTAATCAGGACGGGTAGGTGGGTATGGATGTGTCAAATAAAGATTCTTAATAGGTTGTGTTCTGGGTGATGACCCTTCTCAATTACGTCCCGTACTTTGTATTTGGTTTTATAAAATCCTTTTGATAGTTATTGTTCTAATTTTGTTTTGTTTAATATGTACAACTTGCATACATATATTGAAAAATATTAATGTAAATAAAATATGTCAAGAGTTATTCTTGTTGAGGCGTAATATTAAAATATATTTTAAATAATATATTTAAAATATTTAAAAAATTTAAAATGTAGAATCTCGAACAAAATTAAGAGCTTTCATAAAAAGAAAATTGTTTTTGAAATTCATTTTAGGAAGTTAATAATAATGACTGCGTTTTTTTATTTTCAAAAGATAAGAAGATAATATCTAATAGTGGATATGCATTTCCATGTCATTTAAATGTCAATTTCTAGCTGAAGAGTTTTTCCTTACACATTGCTTTTTGGTGGATGCCATTGTAATATGCCTCTTGGCGTAATAAAAATGTTTGGCATGGTCAAAAATAGTACTGTGATGGGATGGTTTGGTGTATGAGCTCTGGAAGGGTTTTGTGTTGTTTGTAGTCACTATTGACCCCTCTTACGTCATACTACATTGTTAGCGCAGGAAATTCCTCTTTTCTTGTGTGTACGACCACATTTAGTGCGGTTTTTGTGTTTTAATATGCCTTCAACTAGCTTTAACCCAGCAGTTCACGCAAGTATTAGTGGTTCATCGGCTTTTCTCAATGGCCCCCCCTCCGAACGAACGACCCAAAAAATTTGTTTCGAAAATCTTTCACGAAGTAAGTGTTTTAACTCACCAGCTGATGTGGTTTTGCCTTTACTAGATTTTGATTCTGCTTGTCAATGGCTTGAGCAACATACCCTTGTCAGGCATTTTCTTGGGAGGACTCCCCTTGAAAGTGTGCTTAAGGAGTGGGTCAGCAAGGCTTGGGTCCCTCATGGGGTCTGCCTTGATATGGTCCAAAATTTAACCAAGGGTTTCTTTTTGTTCCGCTTTGCCAAGGTTAATCATGTCCAGGCTATCTTAAGCCATTGTCCCTATTATGTCCGATCTGCTTTGTTAGTTTTCTAGGCATGGACTCAGAACTTTGCTGTCTTGGATGACACCAAGTTGCGGGTCCCGGTCTGAATTGAATTTCTTGGTTTACCCTTGCCTTGTGTGCCTTTTTTGAATCATATTGCATTCTCCCTAGGGAGAGTTATTTGTATTAAGCTAGACAGGTTCTTTCAGGCCCAACCCCAGAAAAGTGTTTGTGTGGAAGTGGACCTTTCCAAAGATTTGAAAGACTCCATTGATATCCAAATTGGAGCTCTCCGGCATACCCAGAAGGTTACTTATTTTAAATCTGCCCAACACATGTTATAGGTGTTAGTCTGCAGACCACAAGATCAAGGACCGCCCTTTGGTAGTGCCTCGTACACCTTCTCCACCGCGAGATGTTGAAAAGCCTCATCTGACAGATGCTTCTGCTGCCAAACTTGATGAGAAATGGACTACAATTGCAAATTGCAAGAATATGTCCACTGGTTTTGGGTCGGCCCCCAAGGCCTCTGAACCAGCGAAAGCTTTTTCAAACCATTTAGTGAAGGGGAAGGAAGCTCTTGTTGGGGCTAATTATGTTTCGCTGCAGCCTAGGCCAAAGGCAACACCTCAACCTACTGCTATCACAATAGCACAACCAAATGTTTCTACTCCCATATCAGGAGCTCAAAGGAGGTCTTGCAACCCTTCTCCACCAAGGGAAGAAGGGGAATCAAAGCCCAGTTATATTGGAAAAAATTTGGTGATCATGCCTCCAAAGATTTTTTTTAGCTCTGTGTGCTAGGCAAAGATTCTTTTTTGGCTCTGCATGCTAGACACTCATCCTCGGTCATTAAAAAAATTAAAGATGGAATTCAGGTGCTTTCTAAACTTCTTGACATTCTCCAGGATTTTGTGCATTATTATGAGTAGGTTTTCACTACATAGGAACCCACACTTATGTGACAGCAAGCCCTTCAGGATTGCCTTGTTGTGCCAAATAGGCTTTCCTTAGCTTAGAAATTTTTTGGTGATCAATTGTTAACAATTGATGACCTGAAAGAGGATGTCCATTCTATGGCTGATGACAAAGCCCCAAGGATTGATGGGTTCCCTTATGAATTCTACAAATCCCTTTGGGACTGTGTTGGGAAAGATCTGTATCATGTTTACTTAGAGACGTTTCATGCTAATTCTCTAGGTAGCTTAGTAAACAAAGGAAATATAAAATTCATACCTAAGTTTAGTGATTTAGAGGACATTTGCAATTGGAGACCTATCACACTTCTCAATGTCTCCTACAAAGTCATCGCCAAGGCTTTGACTCTAAAGATCCACCATCTTTTACCTCAGATTGTGCGCTCGAAGCAAATTGGGTTTATCAAATCCAGGTTTATTTTGGATAATATTATTGTTGTTTGGGAAGGCATGGAATGGGCCAAGCATTGAAACTAGAAATCCATGTTTATCAAAATTGACTTTGCAAAGGCCTTTGACCATATTGAATGGCCTTTTGTTCTTGCTATGTTGCAAGCTTTGAGTTTTGGGCCTAACTTCATTCAGATTGTTTGAATGCTCTTTGTGGATGCATGTGCTTGCATCACCATTAATGGTTATCAATCCTCTACCTTTGGAATCTTTCGTTCCATTCAAAAAGGGTGCCCTCTTTCCCCCTCTCTATATGTGTTTGTTGTTGAGGGATTTGGCTACCTTATGGTCAACACAGTTTCCCAACAGTGTGTCAAGGGCATCTCGCTGCCTAACTCTCAGGCTCAGCTAGGTAATGGTCATTTTGTTGATGAATCTTTCCTCACTCTCCTGGAAGAAGAAGAAAATATTAAAGTGGCCTTGGATTGTCTTAACATCTTCTATCTTGCTTCTAGCTCTGCCATTCAGTGGCACAAAACTTTGTGCTACAGAAAATCTATCTTGCCTACTCCTCCTTGGTTTCAGCAGTATGGTTGGAAGTGGATTGGGCCAAGATAAATTTTTCAGTTCCAAGGAATTCCCTTCTCTTTCTAGGTGTCATCGGTTGAGCTATGGAAAGTTGTGCTTTCCAGAGTCAAGAAAAAACTTGCTTACTAGATTACCAAGCCCCTTTCTTTGGCGGGGGGATTCCAGGTGTGCTCTAAAGTTCTGGCAACTACCCATGGCTACTATTGTTTGTATTGGCCCCCTTCCAAATCTACCTATGACAAGTTTGAAAAATTGCTCTGAGATTTTCTTTGGGCCTCCTCTGAATCCCACAGAGGGTTTCATCGTGTTGCTTGGAAATTCTACTGCCTTCCTAGAGATTCTGGAGGACTTGGGTTTCCCTCCACTCAATAACAAGGGGATACTTTATGTGTTAAATGGATTATCTGTGCCCTTACTAGGGATGAGGCCTAAAAAATTCTTCTCAAGCATTGTATTCAATCAGACTTTCTTATTCATAGACTTGCATGGAAGGGGATTGGATTTTAAACCCTTATGGTCATGGAGGAGCCAATCCAAATTGTTGATACTTTTGTGCCCAAAAGTATTTGGTGAGCTTTGGAGGCTATCAAGCCCTGGCTCCGTTGGGTTGGCTCTAGTTTTTGTGATGGGCTTTCACTCAACTAGTAGAATATTTGGTGGTCACTTTCTTTTTCTTGCAATGGTCAACCATTGGCTAAGTCGCTTTAGCTTAAGGCACTCAGATTCCACAAGAAGGGTATCCAAACCCTGCAATAGTTATTTCATAGAACCACAATGCGTATCATGTAGTGGGAAGATTTTGGTGCCCTGTACAGGCTTAGCTTCGTAACAGGGACTGTGCTACTTATGATGGTCTGGTGAATGCTATTCCTACAAAGATGTTTCATAAGGTTGGAATTCATGGGATCAAACCTTGGTGGAAAGACTAGAAGTGGTATCTGGACACTACTTTGGCCGCTTAATGACCCTCTTTTTATATGTTTTGTAATCATGGACTTTCGGCTTGACCCATGTGATTGGTTAATTTTTTGGGTTTTTTTGGGTGCTACCCATATGACTCGTGTGGTGTGCTTTCTTACCACCCATCTTTTTTTGTGAACATGTAACTGTAATATCTTTATTTTAATATAGATTGTTTCCTATTCATCAAAAAAAAATGTTTGGCATGTAAAGTAATTGTATAACGGATAGACAACTTTAGTTTGTATAGTAATGGTGATTAAACACTAACTTAAAATACGACATTCACTTACAAGTAGCTCCCAATATATACCACCTTGTGACCTTAGTGATATTGTTAGTTATCCTCTTCACGATCCTTGACAATACTTGGTATTGGTCACTTAAATGCCCTTAGTGATAACCAATGAAACCCCTTGATACAATGGTTAGCCCTAGATTATCGTTACTGTACAATGGGTCCATACCTGCAACCGTTACCATATCATAACTAAGGTATCCCATAGCAACCTTCACCTCCATGAACCAAGTGAATACTGGCTAGTCCCTAACAATAGATTAGACATCATTCATTGGCATGGTCAAATGAATGCTTGTCATTGCTCAAATATCCCATAATTTCATAATTGGGAGAATCATACATAATATGAAACATAGTCACCATCAAAGATACATGATCCTATACATAGAAACCTCTAGATATGGAGTTGAAATACACAAACATATGAGATATACATGAAACCAACATGAGATAACCTTTACCCAACATATATAAATACTGACTATATAATAGAAAAATACCTTACTTCATTTTGTTTACTATATAGATGAATATTATGTATTAAATAAAAGTTATTAGGTTTTCTTTACTTGATCATACCCATCTAGTATCCATTTTAGCCTCAAACTTAAGTTTATAGAGGAGGAGAGGTCAAACCAATTAGGAACAACCCCATACCCTGGAGTTATCACCTCTAAACCCTCCCCCTTTGGACTTGAGGTCACAGGGACATCCTTTTCCCAAGGACTACCTACACACCCGCTTCTAAACGGATCAATGCCAAATGTAGTTCTCCTAACAAGGTCTCTCAAAGGACCTACACACAGTTCCCATGACCAATGTTTTGTTTCCCTTCAACTAATAATAGTGAACATCAGTTAGGAAAACATAAATAAGTATATAATTTAACAACCCATACTATATAACACTTCCTTTTAAGGATATCAAGGCCTTGAATTAAACTCAACCCATTATTATTCATAAACCAACTTGAAAGTTCTTTGTTTCATCTTATCAATATAGGGGATAGATTTATTATTCAACATAAAATTACCTTGGTTCACATAACTCCATAGGATAGCACTTCCATTTCAAATTTACATATTATATTTCATATTGTGGTTCTTATACTCAAGGGGTCAATAAATATCTTTGAAGGACAGCCAAGAGTATTATAAGCTTGTTTTAAGTTATAATCATTGCCTAAATCCTAATTATGAAGGTCTCCAACACTATATCCAATGGACCAATATACAAAATTATAAATATAATCCCATTAATAATATTACTAATAATATTCTTGATCTTCTAAATTCCTTTACCTTATGTTGCTTCCTATATTCTTGTAATAGTCTAGTTAATTGACTAGATAGTTTATTCATACTTGACATTCGGTCTAAACCTGACCTTAATGACTATTAGTAAGGTATCAAGAGATGCTACATAGGATTTATCTCATAACTTGATATAAACCACATTTTCAAATTAATGATTGTTTCCTTCCATTTTGTATACAAATATATTGTAATTCATTATGGTATAATAATAATCTCAATATCAAGGTTCTCGTATCTAAGAGATTCATAAATATCATGTAGCCTTATAAAAAATTTACCGTGAAAGCAACTAAGTTCCAAAGATCTTATTTATTATATATGATTTGTTCTTATTAAAAGGTTATCTTGCAGCAAAATATTTTGTCTAAGATTCTTTTGCATTTTACAGTTACCTATCAAGGATATTGTTCAACCTTTGGTACCTAGAAGAGAATTTATAATATAGGGTTTTATATAAGACTAGAACATGATTTGGTGATCTTAGATATCACAAGGGTATTGGTTCTTAATATCTTCATGGTCACTATATTATAGTAATGAGAAACCCTTTGAACACTCATGTATAAGGATAACCTTGGAGAATAAATATCACAATTAAGGTAAGTTGGCTAACAATAAATTCTCAAAATCTATCCACAATACATTATTCTATTAATATGTCCAAGGTTCATAATGACATAAATCTCAATTAGAACCCATATGCCTCCCTAAACCCATACACACATTATTTAAAATTTGAAGGAAATAACACAATAGTTATAAACTTGCTCTAAGTAGAGTCAATACACAAGTCAACTCTAGATGGTTGACAACACTATATCCATCAGATTAACATCTAAAGATATACTTTCAATAATATATTATTATTATTTTCTTTACCTTTTGATGAAACCCTATACTTCCAAAATAGTCTAATTCACAAAATATAATATTCACTCTTGCAACATATAACTAAATATAACCTTATTGGTAAGCAATAAGATACCAAAATATGTTATATAGTATGATTACAAATACTTTTTGTTAAATCATTCTCAACAACACCATCAAATTATATGACAATTGTCCTCTGTTTGATAGGTACTCGTATCCTTACCCCTAAATATAAAGCAGGTTACCAAGAGTGTCAATTTGTAACATTAAGAATTTGTTCAATGTAGTATGGTTCTAGTGACACACTTTCATAAATTAAGGATCCTATCGTATGTCTAATTTACCTTAAGAGAACTAGATACATGTTTATTTTCAAATTTATTTTATCAACTTCCATTTAGGTCCCATTAATATAGTCATGTTGATCACAATGTGGCTTACAACTCATATCACAATGTCCCTTAAACCGACATTAGTGATATTTCAAATTAAGCAAGCTTATTGATCATTAAGGAATGTCAATGTGAATCCCTACATTTTAAGTTCATATCGATCCATATGTGAGGAGGATTCTTAATACCCTTATTATGCCATCATGCAAAGTAGCATGAACATGATCTAGTCCCCTCAAGCAATATAAGCTACCCAAAATACAAAATGCAAAGTAAAAGATATGGACAAAGCAATGGTATTGTGTAACAAAATTCCTTACATAAGATAAAGCATGTCTTGACACATGAATGGTTCGACAAAACCATAATAAATATGAAAAATGCATAGATCATGGGAATGGAACCTCCCATTTCTCACATAAGCTCAAATCAACTGTATCAAATTTATTTTAGTTGTGAGAATTGATATATCAAAAATAAATTCTATTTCAAGGTAGTAATACAGAAGAAGTGTACTCAAATGTAAGGGATGAAATTGATGAAATTCTAAAGTAGACATTGAAATCTACCTTATTATGTAGTATGACACTACTTCCATTTCCTCACCCCATGTTGTCTCTACCACTATCTCCCATTTTACGGTACCTTTGCATCTAAAATTCCTCCATCCTTTATGCTTTGGTGGACATCCATACCCCTTTCTCTCCACCAAAAACCTTCTTTCTTCTTTTCCTAGAGCTCATGTAGAGATGGCTTCATTTAACATAGGCAAGGAGGATGCTATCAATATTTTTGGAGTCTAAATTTTATGCCATCAGATACCTGGTGATGAGGACGTGATACACTTGTAGGTCATGTAAACACTATGCCCAATCTACCAGTTGTATTTTCTTGGAATTTTCTAAAACATTCTCAAAAAATCTATTTTGACCCTCTTCTCTCACATTTTCCCTCTTCTATCTATGCCCCACGATGTCTCCACACCTTTCTTTGTATCGTACTCTTCCCTTCCTATGTAATTTACTCCTTTTCACATTTTCTTCTCTGCTCTTCTCTTCCAATTCTCCCTGCACTTTTTCACTCATTTCCTCCATTCTAGACTTCAATAATAAACTAAGGGGGGTCATGACAATTTTAAAATATGCTCTACCCTCCTTTTTTTCTTCTCTCATATTTTTATTTCTAGAAACCTATGAATATCTATAGAGATGAGTAGCAAATAAGGAAGGGACACTAGATTCTACCAGTCACTTAGCGTTGATGGATTTCCATACCATCACATGGTTCCTACACTTGCACCATCCCTCTTCATTCATTTTCTTCTTAAGCACCAAAAGTTTGCAATTAATGTGCCTTCTTTTTCAAGTAGAAGTTGGAAAAAATGGTGAGGAGGCCATGCCTTATTAGTGGCATGACACCTCCTTTACCCTTGGTCAACATTGCCTCCATATGCACATGATCTCTTGTGACAGATAAATTTTGAGAACATCCCCAACAAATGGAAGAATTTATGTACCATTTTGGTTTTGTATCATTACAAGAAATAATACAAGGAAATTAGCTAGCAATTAAAATAGGAGCAAGTAAGATAAACATATACTTATTCATCATCTTAATTACACAACTTACTAATACAATCTTACTACATTAACCAATAAAAAATTACTACCAATATGAATTTCACATACCTTAAATGTTTCACATTTCAAGATGGCTCCATGTACAAAATGGTCCAAGCAAATGCTATCCACCCCTCCAAGTGGATTAAGTCGCTCGTGGTGAGAGAGAGTTGTCATTTAAACCCATAAGAAGTGCATAAAATATCTCCTTAGTAACCAATTCTCAAGGTGCACCTACCATTGGTAGACTTAAGATACCGTTCTACCTCAATTATAAGGTTACGAAGTGAGTTATATGTTACCTACTTGATCTTGTTAGGAAAATCTCTTCCATGTAGTCCATCAGACGACTAAGAAACCAAGGATATCCATCACTAGCATAAAATGCTCCTTGACTATTATCGATCTTGAGCATAGTACTATCCCTAGACACTTCAATCTCTGGAAGACAATATATATAACATTTGCTACTTAAATGAGCTTGTATACCCTTGATGAACATTTTATGGTTTTAATTCTTTTATATTTTGATGCTTTGATGCTTTGATGAACCTTGCTTTGATGCTATTAGGGTTTGATACTTTGAACCTTTGATGCAAAATAAAGTACCTTTAATCTTATTTATTCTTTGATGCCTTGTTGAACTGATACTATGCCTTGATCCCTTGATTACTTTAAAAAACCTTGAAGCTTTGATACCTTAAAGCCTTGAAGAAAACCACAAGAAAATTCACTACAACACCCTACTATCACCATTGACATCCTTGAAGTAGCATGAAATACCTTGAGGAAAACATAAACAAGAGAAATTGTACTTGGAGATCGATGATTTGAGATTCATGGTGAACAAGAGGAACTCATTGCAACCTTGAAGCAAGCATGACCAAGAGAAAAATGGAAAACCTCTCCTTTGGAAATTAACAAGCATCATCCAACCCCATCAATTACAGTGAACAACACCATGACAATTAACTGACTGTGCAATCATTATGACACCTTTCAATGTACAATCAATCTATCAACCTTTGAAATCAATGACAAACTCCATTCAATAGAATGTAGATATTGATCCTAAATTTGATGTGGAACAAAGCTTGTGGATGGATCTTCAATACTATATCAACAACATTAGGTGAACAACATGCTTGATGCACTATGTATTTGACATGATGATGGATCTTGAATTGCTGCAACAAATAATTAAGGAATTTTCATTTGAATGTTTTAAAGATGCTCTTGAACATGTCATTGAATACTCTTGTGAATTCTTGTAATCACAAACTTCCTATTAGGAATGCTCTCTTGAAAGTATTAGGTGAAAATGAGTGAAATAACCTTATATTTATACTTATTTATGCCAAATTTCCCAAAATTACAACACCACAAGCCGACATCATATCTAGGAGAATAAAATCTCACTAAGAATTTGAATTTAATTTAAGTTTAAGCCACAAGGGACTCATACACCACTCACATAGGATTCATGTGCCAAAATTTGCATATGAGTCCCATTAGGCTAAGATTTGGGACACATTTTTCAAGAAATGCTTAGATTGATTTGAAATTCGGATTGAGGCCCCAAAACTTAGGTGGGACTCATATGCCCAAGGTGGCGTATGAGTCCCATATCACTAAATCTAGCCCATATAATCCACAAACAAATGAATTATGATTGGATGTTGGTTGATGTCTGGATTATCCTTGGAATATGCATTAATCAATTCTTGTGGATTCAAAATAGGAGCAAATGAGGCATAAATAATCCCTATTTATTAATGAAACCGTGTACATTAGTGTGAACGTGTAGAGGTATTGATGCAAAGGCATCAAAATCCCTATAGAAAGAATGGTTGTTATGTCTTGGTTTTAGGTTGATAGGGTGTTTTCTGAGTCAAATAAGGTCATAAAAGACCATTTTGGATCATTTGGATCCATTTTGGTGTGTTTAGGGTCTTTTGGTTAAAAGTTGTAGAAGTTGCTAAAATGTTGTCAAGCAATATTGTCAAAAAGTGTCATTTAGGTGTTTTATTGAGAAACCTAATCAAGAAGAGGTGAAAAATAGTTTTAATGGATTGGAAATTTATATAAGCACCTTCCAAACTCAAGTTCAAGGTTGGAGAGGTGAAATTTTGGAGTTTGATGAATGAAAACCTCAATTTTGCGTGCATTTTTTGAGTCTTACATTGTTTTCAGGATGAAGTTGTGCATTTTACAGCCTGGTACAACCTCATATCAAGGAATATTTAATAGATGGATGAAAATATATATCTTTATAGTTTACAATTACTTTTGTTTCATTAAATTTCATTGAGTTTTGTGTGAGATATGGACATGTTGGTGAAGGTTGCCCTATTCTAACAATGTTTTCCAAAATTTGTAGTCTGAAAATGTGCTATTGCAGCCATGTACAATACAATATTGGGATGAAACCAATTGGAATGGATGAATATATGTTTATAGCTCTCAATTATAGTTTTTTGGATCATTTTCATGGATATTTGAATAAGTTATGACCTTTTTTGTGAGGATGGGTCTGAACCGTAACTAGGGTTCCCAGTTTTGAGAAAAATGACATAACTTTATTTTCCACAATTTTATCTTGATGAAAATTGGATGAAAAATCTATAATTATGTTATATTAAATCCCACCAAAGTGATTGGCTTCATTATTTTTTTTGTGAAATTTATTAATGATTGTTCCTTTCATTTCATAGTGGGACAAGCAAATAGAGGGCAACGAGGGTATGTTCATTAACAACAACTTAATGGTTTAGTTCATGCAAGGTTTGAATGGTTTTGGAGGATTTTATATGGTCTTGAAGACCTATTACACACTAATTTCACATTGGGTTATGTGTGTGGTGTCTTAACCCGAAGATGGATAGTTTTATAAGTTGTCAAATGTGGTCAAGTGTGAGATGTTACAATCAAACTATGTTGTATCCTTGCAAGTTATACATGGTTTTGTATTTGTATTCATAGGCATTATGAAATTTTGGAAAATTTTTTTGGTTGTCATATGTCATTGTTGTCCAAGAAGGTGCTATGGGCCTTGGGGTAGTGACTAGCAAAGAATAAGGTCTAGGGTTGTCCTGTCAATGTTTTGAAGAATTAGTCATTGAATGTGTTTTGTTGTCCTTCCTTTGAATTAGGTACACTTTAGAACACCCTAAATAAGACACAACTAGGTCCATTTATTTTAAAAGGGCCCAAGACCTAATGTGAATGTGTTAAACAAATTACAACACTAAATCAAGGCAACATTATGCTCAATTTAATAGGGAGGGCCTAAAGAAATGCAAAAATGTAAGGGGATAAATTTTCCATCATTACAAAAAGTTGGCACCCAAGTTGGGTTATGATAGGCTATAAGAAATCAAATATTAAATAGTCAGTTATGACAAATTCTATGATGGATCCTATGCCGAATCTTATGGAAAATTTTATGGCACATTTTATGGTATGACATATTTTATGTTAGTTGTAAGTCATCTATCATAGGTTATTATTAGCATATTTTGGGTGCCCAAGCTCGAGGAGAGAATATTGCATGTTATGATGGTTGTAAGAGGTGTAAGAAAATATTGCACAAGTGTCCAAATGCATGTCTATGGAATGGTATATTGTGCCATGTGCATTTGGAAACCCATCCTCTTCTAGATGCTTCTTTTAGCTTGTATCTCTATATATATTTTATGCCTTGCATCGTAGAATGCATAGCTTCAAGTTTGTAGGTAACGAAGTGCTACCGCGTTCACTCTAGAACAAGTGTTTGTTTCAAAGCACTTGTTGAAGAAGCTTTGTACTTGGGGCTACATTGTAATCTTTATTTCAAATAATACAATAGTACTATGCTTTTGGAGGGTGGATTTTTTTACTTGAAAGTATCTAGTGTCATTAATTTATGTGTGAACTTGTTGTTCTACCTTCTTTATCTCTATGTGTTTCTTTTATGACACTTACATTGGTCCAAATTTATCCTTTTTCATCTAAATATCCTTTCATCTGCATTAATTAAGTAATATTGCTATTATTTAATTAACACCCCTAAAGTCCTCTAAATCCCTAAGGTATCTAGTTAAATAATTAAATACCTTACCCTTTATCCCTCTTTTCCTCAAAGAATTAAATAAATAAGACATTTATTTAATTCCTCACATGTCATATCCTCCATCACCTATTTCTTAATCTTAATCCACCTCCTAATCCCATCATTAGGGATGTGCACATGTCTAACCACTGATTAGGATGTGTCACATCCTCCAACTTTTGCAAGTTGGCTCCTAATTTTCATTAGACATTAATTGTCTTCTAATCATTGATCAGTTAGGCTAATCAACATCTTAATCAACTCTCTCTCATCTCCCAAGGAATTTTTAATTCCTTTTTGTCTTCCCCATGTGAATTTAAAATTCACTTTTAGTCCTCCAAGGCTCTCCTCTTCTCCATGTGATCATTGAAAGGTCACATCAGTCACATGGGTTATGATCCTTCTATTACAAACACCTTGTCTTATCTAAGGTAATTCTCATGTGAATAGGTGTTTTTATATCTAAATGTGCAAGACTTAACTAGAAATGCAAAATGAAATAACACAATACCACCTGAATGATTAGCCTAAGTTAAGCACAAAATAAAGATAAAAATGAGAGTGATTATACCTTTTCTTGTGCTGATATCCTTGGTTGGCCCTTGATGCAGCCTGATATGTATGCTTCTTTGATGTCATTGTGATGGGAAATGGATGGAAGGTGATTAAAATTCAAGATGAAGGGGGTAGGTGATGGTAAGCAGATGGATGAAAATTATTGAATGCAAAATGTGCTCAATGTTGACTTGAATGGCTTGAAATTTTGAGATCATAAGGGTGCTAGAATGCCTAAGTTGTGTGAATGCATGAGAAGGGGGGGTATTTATAGAAGAAATTGAATTTTCTAGGGAAGTCAACAGTTAGGATTGAGTCAGCATGGCCAAGATGGAGGGATATGGTGAGTTGAGGACTCACAAGCCCTCACATCTTGCCATGTGGAGGATGAAGTGCCCAAAGGACATGGTGAGATGGAAAGGGTACAAATGATGAAGGTACTTACAAGTACCTTGGCATGTGACTGATGTGACCTGTCAATGATCACATGGGAAAGAGGAAGAGCTTTGGAAGAATAAAAGTGAATTTTAAATTCACATGAGTGGGGATATCTTAAGGATAAGACAAGGTTCCTAAAAAGGAAGCTGAGAAGTACCTTGGATAAGACAAGGTGCTTATAATAGAAGGTTCATAACCCATGTTACTGATGTGACCTCTCAATGGTCGCATGGAGAAGAGAACTTTGGAGGACTAAAAGTGAATTTTAAATTCACATGGGGAAGACAAAAAGGAATTAAAAATTCATAGGGGATGAGAGAGAGTTGACTAAGATGCTGATTGGAATAAATCATCAATTATTAGAAGACAGTTAGTGGCTAATGAAGATTAGGACCCAATTTGAAAAATTTGGAGGATGTGACACATCCTAATCAAGGATTAGACATGTACACATCCCTAATGATGGGATTAAGAGGTGGATTAAGATTAAGAAATAGGTGATGGAGGACGTGACATGCGAGGAATTAAATAAATGATTTGTTTATTTAATTCTTTGAGGAAAAGGGGGATAAAGGGTAAGGTATTTAATTATTTAACTAGATACCTTAGGGATTTATAGGACTTTAGGGGTATTAATTAAATAATAACTTGATATTACTTAATTAATATAGATGAAAGGATATTTAGATGAATTTATGGATAAATTTGGACTAATGCAAGTGTCCAAATTTGGATGTCTACAACTATAACTATATAAGGTGTTCTTAGAATTTTTTTGTAACTCTCCCCTACCTAGATTAGTGTAGGAAGTTGTTTTTGTTCACCCATCTTCCTTTCATTGGGAACTAACCTTTTTGAAGTCTATCAAGCAGTTAATGCATCCTTCTATCAACATCAATCAAATTGTAGTGTGGTATCTCTTCTTCAAGGGTTTGCACATCAATATAACATTATCATTTGTCATTTATGAATTTCAGTCAATTATTTTGTTTTGGCCTCTACCTGATGTAGGGTATACCTAAGTCTTGATCATCATCATTTATTGTGTGTGTAGGTAGAAATGCCAAAATGGGGTTTGAATTAGGAAAGACCTTATACAACACAATATTGTCCCCTCTTTTCATGTGTGTTGGTCAAGTCTAGAGGTTTTAGGAGGTAGTAGTTTCAAAAAATAGAGTAGAATCTATAACATCTCAAAATTTCTAGATCCAAAAAAAGAGGAGCCCAATCTGAGACACACCATGCCCTAGACTAGCCATTTTAGCTTCAAATTTGTAGTACAACTTGATCACTATAGCCATTTCTCAAATTAAGGTAAATTTTGTGACTTTTAGTTTTTGTCTATGCGATAAATTATATTTTTAGATCTAGGGTTATATGTCAAATAGTCTTGTTAGGTCACACATAGAATTTATCATCCTCACAACTCAATACAACATAAACCTTGGGAGGTTGGCTCTCCCTTGTTGTAGAAAGTCAATCATCAAACACTAGTTGGTTTATGTTTCTATGTTGAGTCAAAGTGAAAAGGAGATAATCCTAGTTAACCTGATTGGATCTCAGATCACTTTCCTACTCAATTTAGTTATAATAGACTATTTTGGTAATGATGCCTTATGGAGTTTTTTACCATAAAGTGTTTTAGCCATGTATATCTTGTGTATTGTGTAAAATATATGCTTGTATGATTCTCATGTTATTTGTTTATATTTTGTTTATAGTGATTAGTATTCTAAGATCCTAATCTCTAAAAAAACACACATTTAATATTCATCATAAATGAAAACCTAAAACCATCAATCAACATATGGATACAAAATTTTTATACCATTCTCTTATTTAAAACTATAGACAATGAATATTTTCTTACACCATAACTTTCATAACAAAAAAGAGTTTATTTTATAGAAGTGTAAAATAATAAAAATAAAAACTAAAGTTAACTCTTACTATGCATCTAGGTAAGTGCATCAAAATGAGGGGAAAAAAGGGTGTAAAGTGGAAATTTTTTAAATCAAATAAACTTGAACTTAAACAAGTAATTTAAGATTTGTACATTCAAAATTTGGGGTATGTGTAGGATCATGATGGGCCAAAAAGTGGCGATATGATGGGTATGTGTAGGGTTTGTGGCTAATGACTTTTTTTTATGCAAAATTAATGAAACAAAAATGGTTTTTAAAGGAGATTCTTAGCTTTCCACCAATATAAAATATTCTTTACTTTGAATTTAATAAATAATTATTATTCATTTTCTATTTGAATTATGACTAAAGTCTTGATTGATAAGATGATTGAAAAATATCTATAGCTTTCAAACAATATCACATTGTTTGAATCCGAAACATGCAACACATTATATGCTTTGCATACTATAGGATTAAAAAAATGAATTTCATGAAGTTTTGACCAAGTTAAGGTGGTTAGACATATGAGTTTTTATATTTTTTAAAAGTTTTCAATAAAAAATTCATAATTATTTATTTACTTGGGAAAAAATTACAAAAAGATATGCATCACATCGAGACATGAGTCCTCTACTTATATTTAAAATATTACAAAATAATATTATCATTTTATTGTGGTTAAGGTGGTTATACATAAACCTACTTATTTTTTCCCTGAAATTTAAGTACTACATTGAAATTTCAAAATTTCACGAAATAGATTTTGTTTTTTAAATAAACCTAGTAGTTTACAAACTACATTCAATTTTCTATAGATTCTATTCTTACATATTTTTGAAATAATATAGATAACTTATTCAAATTTTTACATCAAGTTGCCTAACTCTAATTTCTTTGAATTTTTCACCACTTAAGGGCTTGTTTTTCAATGATGAACCTGCACATACCCTTTGAAGATATGATAAGAATGTGAATTTTACTACTTTGAATCTAATTTCTAAATTACTAAATATTTTTAAAAATGGTTAAGGTTAAAATGGTCAAATGATAAGTACACAATTTTATTTTGTTTTTATCACTAAAATATAGCATAGGACCTAGTGTGTGCCCTCCATTTTTGGTTGTGTTAGGTATTTTTTAAAAGTAGTTGGTAGAATTATACTCAATAGTGAGTACTACAACTTGTGCAGTTTCAAACAATTTTTCAAAGTGGGGTGTTTCCTTAAAACTACATAACTTACAAAAAAATAATTGAAAATGTAATGGTTTCGAATGTGTGTACAATGGACTATACAAAAAAGTAGCATAATTTTTTAAAATTTCAAATAAGTAGATCAAAAGTTATTAAAAATACATATGTAGTTGAGGATAATGAAGAAAGTATTCAAAGAAAAAAAATACTTTTATATAATTATTGCTTGAGTAGTATCATTAGGGACACTCATGCATATTTTTGTCTTCTTTATCTCGATCTTATCCTCATTTTAGAGGAGGTTCTTTATTTTTGGCACTATAATAGTCATCTTTTGATAATTTTCTATAGCTTCTTTGTACTTCAATAGTGTCATTCATGTTCATGTTCCTTTTGGGACATTGTTTTTGGATGCTTCTTATTCCTTCATTCATATTTCTCTTTTTTGGAGATGAGTTTTTCCCTTGAGGTTTTCTCCTTTTTATCTAGTTGTGAGAAATATTTTTTTGTACATGGGTATCTTGTCAGGCCTTAGTTTCCAAGACCCATCCTTTGCATTTATGCATTCACATTTAGAGGTTTTAGATACTCCCTTAATTTCACATAAGGGGGAGCATTAGATTAATATGGTACTTAAGCTTACTTAGATCATTCTCTTTTTTTCTCAAGTCATAGGACGAGGACACATATTATGATCTTATCTTATCCTCACATAGGTTTTTATAGGGTTACTTTTTTACTTTTATAAGGATTCATTGTATTATTACTCACTGTATAGGAGTGAATTTGCACCCCTCTTGCAAATTACCCTTTTACATCCTCCACCTTAGAAAATCAAATATAACTATGTAAATCCATGTCCTCATTCCATACCCCATCCACTTGGCACCTTTTTTTAGTGTAGGTGGGGGAATTTTTTGTCGGGGACGCATGTGCGATGCATGGATGTCTATGCAGTGCACTGTCACCTTGACAGATTCTTGCCTCTAGAATCTATAGATATGTTATGTTATCCATTGGTGACAAAGAGTAACACCTCTATGCCTTCCAACCAACCTAAGAATGAATCTTTCCTTCCTAAATATTATTCAAATGCATATCTCTCATCCTGATTCATGTTTCTTCACAATTTCACATGCTAGTTTAATCTTGCTTGACAATTCTTGAACTCCTATACATCTTCTTTACTTCTTGCTGCACTTTTTCCACCATTGGAGTTGTGAATTGGTGTCCTATGGGACTACATCTTTATTGTTGTGGAAATGTAGACCTTACCAAGCTTGCATCCTCCTCTACGTGCTTGAGGGCACCTTGATTGAGAGAGGTGATATTATTTCATTTCTCCATTTCTATAATGTTGTCACTTGATTTACGTAGCATAGTTTTATTGCTATTGTTTAGTATCTTTTCCATTACTTTATTTATCATATTTTCTATCTCATGGCTATTTTGGATATTCATGGAGGTGGAAACACCAAATTGAGGGTTTAACTATGAAAAATCCCTATACAACCCCAACATTTCTCCTCTCTTGGATGTGTGTAGGTACACATTTGTGTGGAGCTGGATGGTGAACTAGACTCCTCATGAGTTAATCTTCATCACCTTTGCTTTTTGCCACTTCTACATCATCTTTCTAGTTACTTTAGTCATTCTACTTTTTTTTTTTACTTTAGTTAGTACTTTAGACCTCAATCACTAAGTCGTTAGTAGGACTCTTGTACCTTTTTTGAAATTTTGGACTTTCTAGCCATATGGATGCCAACGCCCTAAAGAGACACCAGTGCGCTACGTTGTTGTCCCTGACCCACGCTATTGTCCTTGGCTAGAGAGCTATCTGAGGTATGATTTAGATTCCAAAAGTATACTTGTTTAGCCCCATTCAAACTCCCAGGTTAGTAGAGTGACAAAATCACTTGAGAGTGCTCTTCATTCTCTATCCTTGATCTTAAACAGTTATCCAATCTAAGGTAGACTAGGGCAGCCTTCTGCTCTTGGCTCTTTGTGAATTGAAGCCTCGGTGTGGTTGATCTCCCTCCTCTATTTTTAGTGAACCTGATGTGAACTATTTCGGATCTGTTTAGCAGTGTTGAAAGACCCTTTGCTCATATCCTAGGAGTGTTGTGGGTGTGAGTGTTGCGATGCGCCTAGCCTTGCAACCCAACCTATGATCCCTAGTGGCATAGTTAGAAGGTTTTATAAGCATCACAAAATGAAACAAACCCTTGGGGTCTCTATGAAGGTTCTATTAGTGTGCGAAGAAATGACCTCCTTTTTACATCGACCCATCCCATCTTCCCAACCTGCAAGTGGATCTCCTAACATAAATTTCACCTCGTAGAGAAACATCTCCCTTATACATCCCCACACAAATCAATATAAACACCATAATGGGTGTCCTCATTGACTATGGGTGTCCTCATTGACCCTATGTGTTAGGTGAATGTCATCACTAAGGAGATTATGTTGATTAACTTCGTACATAAAGATGGGTATGGAAAATATATGAGGACTATTTGTACACACAATGGGATTTATATACCTCCCTTCAGCTACATCACCATGTAAGTCTTAGTTGGACCTAGATCTGTAAATGTACTTTTTGACATCATCTCGGGGTTTGGGCTCTTTAGAGTGAAACTAGGTATTCCCTGATTGGTTGCTACGAATACAATTACCTTGATGGTTCATAAGTGTTTGATGTTTTCCCACGAGGGTATGGTGCATGTAGTCCATGAGACTGACTATAAGCCATTGATTGTGCATGGGAGATACCCACTGGATCACTTTTGTCCTACACCTTTTGGTTCACTTCATCCTAGGATGAAGTTATCTTGTACCAAACCTATGTGAGGTACAAGAATGGGGGGATAACATCTAAGGTGAGATACTCTCCTTCTCCCTATGCCATTTTACAAGGGATTGCCTCAAGACAAAGTGTGAAAATTTCGTGGATCGAAAAAGGGAAGAAGAGAAGTGTTCCCAGATCCCTTATTCTTCTTCTTTCCTTGTCCCACCCATTTTTTCCTCTCACCCTATAGTGGTGCCATTGTCATCTGCTCCTAGGAATTTTCTAGAGAACCTGATGGTTTCCGCTTGGCAAAAGACCAATCATCTGGCATTTGAACTTCTCGTCTTACCCATAGTGCCTTGATCCATTCAGTATGGTAAGGGGAAGGGTCACCATGGGAATCCTCTATGTCTCAGTCTCTGCAACATTCTACTACTCCTACCTCTAAGGTAGTGAATAGGAAGATGCCCGTCACTAAGGTGTTAGAGTTGAATCCCCCCATCATTTTTCCTACATCCTTTTAGCCTCTCCCTCTTGTTCCCATCTAGGAGTCCATCCCTCTATCAGAAATGGCTATGATGGATACTTCAATGGTCAAATAGGAATGTCTCGTTCTATCTTAGCTTCTGGCCTCTAGCTCCTAGAGTCACAGAAACCACCTTGTGTGGGAGCACAATATTTAGAGAAAAGCTTTGACTGTTGAGCAGGCCACCTTGCTGAGAAAGGAGGAGTTGGTAGTTTCTACTCCAACATCTTCTACTACATTCTCCTCTACCATCCACTCTACTTCAGTTTATTTAGCTTTAGTTCTACTCCTAACTCCCATCATGAGTGTAAATGATCCTTACTCAAAATGGTTGTAGGTGTCTATTACTCCTTCGGTTGAGTTGCCCCTTCTGAGTGTCCCAGCATTTTCAAAACTTGTGGACATGCCAAATACCTCGATGGTGTCCTCTATGGTTTTCTCCTCTTTTTTCGTGCCTTCTACTTTGTCCGTGGGGATCTTGCATCTTCTGAAAATGCAAACAATGGAGGATGACCCTACTAGTAGTGGGGACCATCAGAAGAAAGGCTTACCTTCTTTGGAGGGTGGTTCTACATTATCTTGTTTTGTCTTGGTGATGGAAGAAGTCACGATGTCCCTAGAGTTTTTCACTGCTCCCATGTCTCTTGGTGAGCCTAGAAGTGAATCTTAGGTGCCGCATCCATCGCTCATCGAGTTAACATATGCCACTTTAGTGAAGTGCATGTTTAATTCTATGGATGAGGTCTCGGCCCTATCAATGATTTTTTGTGAAGTTGTTGAAATTCACCCCACAAGAACTGAGTGGAGAAGACCTTGAGGGGCCTTCTTCCTTGGCCCTTGTTGTAGAAGGGTTGGAGGGTTCCCTCCTTGAAATTCCTCCCTTGTAGGCTCATCCCCCTTCTCTTTATGATGATCTAGATTGGGATAACGACGTGGTTGATGAGGACTAGGGGGCGTCTCTTCTTTATCTGTAGAGTAGACTACTTGTGTGTGTTTTTGTTCCCCCATGCTTGCGCTATGTGTTCATGGATGACCCTTGTCACTCTCGTAGGTGCTTGGATATATGAGTGATTATATGTTGTGAAACTCCTCTAGTTTTTACATCATTCTTCCTCTATTATGTATTGATTTTCAATAATTGGGGATGATGCAAAGTGTTGGGGGAATTTAGGCTTCCCTTCCATGTTGAACTATTTTTTTATTTTTATTTTTTCTTCTCGTACCTTTCTTCATATGGTCTAATATAGTATGGTTTTGATGACAGTTCATTTATATATTATTATACTTATTTAGCTATATTTATGAGCAGTTCTAATCTTGAAATATCATACCGCCCCTATGTCCCTTGTTCGTGCTGTTATTATTTCTCCTTGCATTTTTGTTGTCTTATCTTTTGTGCTTATTTCATGATGTTGTGGTGCTCATGTGTTGTCCCTCACGTGTGGGTATGTGCAGGATCATGATGGGCCAAAAAGTGGCAATATGATGGGTATGTGGTTGATGACTATTTTTTTACCCAAAATTGATGAAAGAAAAAGGGTTTTAAAAGGAGATTCTCACTTTCCACTAATATAAATTATGCTTTTGTTTTGAATTTAATAGTAATTATTATTCATTTTCTATTAAAATTTACATCTAAAGTCACGATTGATAAGAATTGAAAACATCTATAGCTTTCAAGCGATTATCACATTTTAATTCCAAAACATGCATCATTTTATACTTCACATACTATTGGATTAAAACAAAAATTAATTTCATGAAGTCTTGATGAAGTTAAGGTGGTTAGACATACAAGTTTTTTTATATTTAAAAATTGTAATAAAAATTCATAATTAATTATTTACTTGGAAAAAATTAAAAAAAAATATGCATTACATTGGGGAATGAGTCGTCTACTTATATCTAAAATATTATAAAAAAATATCATCATTTTATTATGGTTAGGGTGGTTGGACAAACACCTACTTCTTATTTTTTCCCTAAAATTTAAGTACCACTGCATTGAAATTTCAAATTTTCACCAAATAGATTTTTTTTTTTTAAAGAAACCTAGTAGTTTAGAAGCTACATTCAATTTGCTATAGATTCTATTCTTACATATTTTTGAAATAATATAGATAACTCATTCAATTTTTTACATCAAGTTGCCTAAATTTGATTTTTTTGCCACTTAAGGGCCTATTTTTTCCATGATGATCTTGCACATACCCATGTGCAAAAACATTACCACAGTTAAATATTGCTATGTTCTATGGGCCACAATATCACTTTTTCATTCTTTCCTTTCTCCCCTTAGGATGTCACATTCCTTTGTGTTTGACATGCGCCATCCTAAGGGGGGCTATCACACCACTTTGGTTTTCATAAAACACATTTACTGGCCAACTAATCTTTTCTTGAAAACCCTTTCAAAATATTTTTTCAAAAATCATGTTCCTCACCAAGGACCCCTAGAGGAATATTTTTCCTTCATCATGGGTTCTTAAAGAAAGAATTTGAAAAATTTCCTCCGAAGGAGCATTTTCTCCTACGGGTGAAGTCCTAACCTTCTTCCTTTCAAATTCCTTGATGAAGTGAACATCTTTTAAAAGGATTCCTTGATGTTGAATTAGGTTACAAAATAATACTATCTCTTTT
>VDFB02153782.1:0-35021 GCA_007258455.2 Sequoia sempervirens
TGTATTGGTTGAGTGTTGTGAATACCCTATACTTGCTTTGTGCACTCAGAACTCATAGGTCCCAAGATGGTGATACAGTGTACCCATCCATTTAGAATATGTTGTATTTGGTGTGGGATTAACCATACGATTATGTGTGTTTGTATGTTTGTTAACTGATTGAGGGTCAACCCACATGTGGTTGAAAATATATATATACATAAGAATAGCCAAAAGGTAGTTTCATAGATTCTTTCCTTTTGGTTCTCTAGCCCGTCAATCTGTAAAGTGGTAGTAGTTGCCACTAGTTACTTAGGCGAAGTGTGCAGTGTACACACATTGTGACATAGAGTGGTCTTAGCTCAACCGATCCCAAGGACACCTCCTCACTACTTTCCCTTACGATGGATCTAGGTACTTGATCCATATGCTCTAGCCTAACTCCATAGTTTTGAGTACAACAACATTGGATTGTTAGTTTATGCTTACTCATCCGTAGGGACGTTGAGTTGGCATTAGCCTGTCAACCTCATTTGTATGAGAAGTGAAGCTTGAGCAGCCCCATATTGATATACTCATATAGCTATTGTATACACCGTATCCGTACATGTTCTGACATGATGCAATGGATGCGATGCCACACCCCACTGATGTTCTGACATAGTGTTGGTGATGATTTCGTGTTGCTGATGGTAGTGAGCTAGGCTCAAGGACATGATGCCACGTGCATAGACACGTGAAGGTGCACTATGAGATTGTGCTATGATAGCCTACTTTTGCGATGAGCGTAATGGGGTCTCACACACTTGTAGAGGGATACTCATGTTTGCTTTCGACAATGTTTGGCTCGGTTAGCATATGGGTATGTCCTAGCCATGTATACCTCTAGTGATGGCGAGTACCCGCATGTGCCTTCTCCATGGGGTATCACTATGCAAGATGTGTTTTGCATGTGCCTTGTCATGCAGCATACAACTAGTGTGTGCCTTCCCTGGCTGGCGTATGACCATGTCGCATGATGAAGCAAGGTAGGGTGTAGCCGAGGAGCACACTTTGGGTCATGTGGATGGCATCCTCACTCCGCACCACATGAGGGCTACTATTATTGTTGGATGATGTTCCCTCCTTGCTCATTTGGTGGCTAGTATCTAGTCATGCAGTGTTGTATTGTGCAATTTTGGAGATTGAGGACTTTCTATATGGTTATTGATGGTTTTCAACTGTTTATGAAGGCCAACATTTTGTTTATGTTTGATTGTAATGGTTTAGCCACACTTTGCGATCTTATTCTCTCATAGCCCTTGTGGTTACATTTGATTTAGTGTTGACATTGCATGCCTTTCTTACTTTATTGCTGAAATTGAATCTTATTTGATGGTTATTTATGAATTTGATGGCTAAACTAGTTTATCATTATTGTTTTGAGGTTGGCCATGTGTTGTATTGTGATTCCTCTTGAAGGACGTATGAGGTAGACTTGGTGAGTGTATATGAGGAAGTAGATGCAGGGAACCTTGAGGATGGGGGTATGTCAGGCTATTTTATAGCTAGGACCCACTACCCACCTATGTGTGATGACTATCTCTTGGAGGCTAACCACCTTGTACATGAAGAGGTAGGTCATTGTGGTCCTACTTGGATGGTCTCACCATTTATGTGTGGCCTAACACCATCAAGCCACTGAGTGTGAGATATGGATTATGTGAGATGGATATTGACTCTTGGCTTATGGTTTTCATATCATGGATTAGTATGCTGCTTTTCGACATCCAAATGGACCCTTGTGTAGCCTTGTAATGTGATTCTCGGTGATGTGAGTTTGCGTGTATGTGTAGTATGTATGTTAAACTATAAGAAATAGTAACAAGGCCTGCCCTTCTCCTTGCTATGGGCATTTCAAATTGGACAAGCACCCTTCGGGTCTCTCAGACTTGGGACTCCGGACATCCGTTCCTAGTATTCCATCCTTCTTTCGCTACCAGGGAGATGTTCATCCATCGCCAGGACCTCACGGTGACACCACCTTTCTCTTGGTGATTACCCGACGTCCTTCTGACCTCCGGGCTCCGGACCTCCATTCGCCACTGTGATTTCACTTAAACAAGAAACACCCTCCTTCCCACCGGGCTCAGTTGTGCAAGGACTTCTTCCCTCGCCCGCCATTCTGAGCTTCAGGCTCTGCCTTCCTGATTGCCACCAAACTGAAAATGAAATCCAATGATAGACATCCATTTCGGGCCCGGTCTTGCTCCTAGCTATCGACGATACTTGCATATCTCGCTGAAACCTTACCCCACAATAGAGGACTCATGCTAATTTTTGGTTTGTCGGGCCCTAACTGCTGGGCTACTGCCTCCAGACTTCTACCCAATGTTTTCCATCCAAAATGGCGAAAGACGAACGCCTTCCCGGTATCATAGGCCTAAACACTAAAAAAGTGAAGTTACAAACTGTTAGTCACCCTTTAGCCTACCAGACCCCGGACCCCAGAGTTCCATTTCCAGAATTTCATTTTCAATCTGCTGTTCCAAACTGCCATCTCCAGGTGGCTCTCTAGCCTAGGACTTTCAAATTCTCCCAAATCAATCCAAATGAGCCTAAATTTGAAATCTAACTTCAACCCACGTGCTTAATTTTGGTCCTCTTCATTACAAACTTCTCAAAGTGCTAAAATATGACTGAAGAGAATCTCCGGGAGCCCTCCACCATATTTTCCCATCTAAAGTAGAATTTTTGCAAGGGAAGTCCAGCCCTCCGGGCCCGAACTGTCCAAATGCCCTCAATCAAAAGATCAATGACATCGAGAGATAAAGGGTCATGTTTTGCTTAATGTATTGTTTAAAATAAATGTTATCTTTAAGATTTTGGTTAACATGAATACTTTTGTAATCCATTGTGTTGACTACGCCTTTGCTTACAGAATATATGGAATCAGGTGAGGGACCTTCAGGGGCACCCGTCAAAAAGGACAAAGGGAAAAGGTCAGGCAAGACTCCTCAAGGGAAAGAGGACAAGGACCAGATGAAATACCAATTCCAGGGCGAGCCTCTACACTCAAAGGTCACCACCGATTGGAAGGAGATCACCGATACCAACAAAGGCCACGTCAATATTGACGAATTCACACAAAGGGTTAGGGTCAATCCAATGACCAAAAATGCAAGGCTGATAAGGCAAAGTGGAATAGTGAAGGCTATTGGGTTCCCTCCATCCCTTGTGGCCCACGAGTTGGTCATGGCTTGTCAGGAGGCATATCAAGCCAACACAAGGATAATCATTGATAGAGAGGGTAATTTCCTTGCCAACATGTCAGCTGAATGAATCACAAAAACCTTCCATATTCCCACATTTCAAGATATGGAAGTGCCCAACATAGAGGAATGCCAAGCAGCATGGGATGATAATCCGGCAGGCTGTAAAAGGGCAATAAATCAGCATTGGCTCAAAGAAAAGCAAGGCAGTGCTACAAAGGTTCATCAAGAACTCTTTTGCAGTGACTTCCACAAGATTACCGTGACTTGGTCACCATGTTAAGCAGAGTTATGGGTCTTGCTGCAGCCGCCTACTTTTAGGAATGGATGGTGTACTTCATTGAAAAAGTTCTTTGGGGGAATGAGGATGTCACCACAAAGACTTCATTCTATTGGGGAGGTATACTAAGTAACTACTTCCATGAGAAATTCATCAATGTGGAGAAGAGCTCTAAATATTATATGACTTCCTAACTTGTCTATTCCTTGGTGGATTGGAGATAGTACAACGGGTTATTTGTGGCACCCGATTAGGAGCAAGGGCGAAGACTCAAGGCATATGATAGGTACCCGCAGCTCCAATACCATAACTTGAAAATGGAATACTGTAGAGTAAATGATGCCTTCATTGGCTATCTTATCTGAATGATTGCTAGAGACTTGAAGAGGAGGGTCTCCCATAGTGCTAGGGCACTCTTGAAATAGTATGCCTTCCTCTTCATTCAGTACCTGAAGTTTACATACATCCATGCCTAGGGCTTCACTGAAAGGCCAAATAGGTTGCCTCGATACCCCAATGACTGAATCATCCTTCTAGAGCTTTCCCAGCAAATCCAACACATAGCAAGGATTTCTTATCCCATGACTCTGGGCTAGGGCATTATAGATTGCAAACTTCCCAATGTGCTGGTAACTCTGAGAAAGAACTAAAAGATTACCATTTCTACCTACACACTGCTTGCCTGTGGATAGACCCACATGGCCATGTCAAGAAGGCATTGGGACCAAGGTTCGCTCATCTGCATCACATTGAAGACTTCTGGGGGGATTGCCAGGATGATAAAGAGGTATGTGCAAGGCACTATATGTGAATGACTATTCAGTTTGTAAGGAAGGTCCAGCCTTTCCCCATACCAGACCAGGTCAAGGAAGACAAGAGCACCATAATGCACCCCAAGTACCATGCGGTTGCCAATTTTCCTATACCATTAATTGACTGGGATGAGCAGGAGGATGATGACCTCGACACTATAACTAAGAAAATCTTGCTTGTACTAACGAGTGGGTCGATGGGAAAGTAGCTCAATTAAAGCGACAAAGAGTAATTTTCACTTACGAAGGGCTCAAAAGTGACCCAAGTGCCACAGAGGATTCCCCTACCACCACTTCTATCGGAAGGACCTCCAAGTCTCCTTCGGTCACCAGATCCAAGAAGAGAAAGGGGACAGAAACAAAACAGTCTCTAGACCCCAAGGTCTATGGAAGGAAAGAAGTGGGAGAATCACACTCAAAAAGGCTCAAACAAGTGGGGAGCGTCACGGAACAACCCTCAACCTAGGAGGAGAAGGTGATGGGTACAAATCAATTGGAACCTCTCTTGTCTCTCCCTGCCCCTGCTGTTGTGCCACCTACCTCTCTAGCTATGATTGCCACATCCCCGCCAGTAGTGGACATTTCTATCCATCTTTCCCCTTCGCCTCTGGCTGAGTCTGTAATAATTGTCAACTCCTCTTCTACCATAAATACGCCCCCTTCCTCCACTGCCATGTCACCAACCACATCACTCCCTCCAGGAACAGTGATAGAACCTATTCCCATTTCCACCATGCTTAAGGCCCTCTCGAGATATATGTAGAATCTTCCCCCTGAGCTATCCTAGATCCTAATGGATCTTGCTCTTCAAGAAGCCCTTGCACAAGCCCTAGCTATTGCTCATCCTTCACAACTACTGAAATGGCTGCCAACTATGGAAGCCACCATGCTAATCTCTAAGGAGTGGGAGGCACGAGAACGAGAAGCCTCAAGGGCCTATGAGGAGAAGGCTAATGAATACCATGAGCACCAAGAATATGAGTACCGAGTAATTGATAGGGTGGCCTATGAAGAGGAGGGAACTGGTTCCTCAAAGAGTGGGGACGAGGAAGGTAGCACTGGTGGCAGGGTAATGAAGCAGGACTTTGACGATGATCTTGAAGAAGAACTGGCCCGGCAGCCAAAGGACACCAAATAAAAGGAAGAAAGGTCGCCCCTTGAAGAAGAAGAAGGGCAGTAAGAAGACAAAACTAAGGGTGGGACCCAAACTATCGAGAGCCTTTAAGTCGGGAAATTAGTAGAACATGTGCACGAGATTGAACATGCTGAGGAAAAGAAAGAGGAAGAGACGAAAGAGTAAGAAAGTCCCATACAACAACTGTCCACTGTGCTTTCTATCAAACGCCTCGTGTTCACCCAAGATTCTGATGAGGAAGAGGGAGATGTTGCCAAGGAGAAAGAAAAGTCCCCAGAAGAAAAGGGAGCCAAAACCTTGACCTTGACTGAGAGGGGCGAGGGTGGCCATGATTCACCTAAGGGAAAATCTACTGTGCCTCAGTGGTTAGAGAGGCAGCTTGAAAGAAAACCCCTTGTACTAAGGGACCCAAGGGCGAGGTTAGAGGCCATCTTGGCTCAAGCTCAAATCATGACAAAGATGGAGAAGAAGCCCAAAGTCCAATCTAGGGTGATGATGGATGCTTCTGGGTCTCGAGTAGTGCAAAAAGCAACACCTATGATTGGCTAGGCTGGGGTGAGTTACAACATCTCCACCATCAACTTGGGGACTGCCACCAGAGAGAAAAAAATTGGTCACCTTGAGGAGTTAGTTTCTATGGAGGTGCATTTGATAAAACAGGATAAGATCTTGAAGGATGAGCTCAAGGCACATGTTGCAGCCTTAACCGATTACATACAACAATGGTCTTTTGTGGACAACCTGCCTATGACATCTACAACCACACCCTGGCTGCTATCCAAGGAGCAGATCAATAAGATGGAAAGAAGGAAGAAATTGGAAAAGACCACAGAGGACTAGTTTCGATAAGTCTTATACGTTGAAAATATGGGAATTAGTCGTGATGTACAAACAACCAACAAGTTCTTAGATCTATTGTAGTCTCTGGAGGGCACGAGAAAGCTCTGCACCGATTTCCCTGTGACCTACAACTCCACCTTTCCAAGGATCGAGGCTATCCTTTAGATGCCAGAAGCCATGTGGGAAAAAGAGCTTGCATTTAAGAAAGATGATCACTGGTTGATGGATGTATGGCGATGGGACTTTGACAACCGGAGGGAAACACTGGAACAAATCATGAGCAAGGTGGATCCAGACATTAAATGGATCAAGGAAATCAGGGCAGAGTGCACTCGTTATCTCAAGCTGATGATGGAGTATGACATGCCCACAGTGCAAATGGATCTGGAGAAGACAAAGCCCTACTTCCAAGAGAAGATGAAGGATGGGATGTTCGGTGAAATCATAGTGGAATTCCTGAGTTTTGTTGCCCATGCCTTCGATCAATCAGAGTTGTTCAGGGACCAAGGCACAAAATATGATGAGGATTGGAAAATTTTAGAAGATAACGCAAAAGAATGGAGCTACCAAGTGTTGTGATATGAAATCATTGAAATAGATAGCTCCAACCAGTCATCCTCAAGTTCATAGAATACACAGCTTCTAAGAGGCAGGAGGACAACCCCGTCCATTATGAAGCACTCCCTAAAGAGTAGCTATAGTGAAACAACAATTAGCTAAAGAAAAAAGAGCTATAGTGTCGTCAGTAGAGGAAAAAATAGGGAAAATGACGAAAGGCAATTTTAAATTGTGATATATTGGGGGGTAGGTGATACCCTTTTTTGTAATGAATCTTGGCCACACAATAAGAATTCATCTTGGCCATTCATTAGATATTTTGGGCACTATAAATAGAGCTCTCCTCTCATTTGCAAAGAGAGTTGAGTTGTTATAAAGGCATGCTGCAGAAATTTATAAAGAAAAGACATTGATTTGGTGTATTTTTTGAGTTTCTCACATGTTGCTTGATTCAATCTCCATTGTTAGATGCTTAACTTAGGTTTTATTGTTGTTCTAGTTAACTGTTTCCTTGCTTTGGTAGATTTTAGGAATTTTGTCCTATGATCATGAAAATTCTTGTTGTATTGATGACTTCTTAGTCCATACTTTTTGCTATTTATTGATGGTAGATAGTTGTGTAAAGTTAGTCTGGACTTGAATTTGAAGTTGCTCCAAAAATTTCATCTTTGTTCATGCATGCATATGGTGAATAACAGATGAAACATTTGTAGGCCTTAGAAGATAGCACAAATTCTATGATACTGTGAGATTTCTGGTTAAGTGGAATATTGTTTCAAGACGTTGTCCATTGCAGGAACTCCATCATCACTGTTCACAATTAGTTGTAGATCCAGGAACCTCCTCTCTTCCCTGCCCTTGTTTATTTTATTTGATGAGTAACCTATGCTAAGTTTCATTGCACATTGTAAAGTTAAATCCAATGATAAACATGGAGTTTAAGAATGTTGTTTGAACCTATAGCCAAATGTACAATAACTTCTCTATCTTAAAAACTCCATTTCAAGATCCAACTTCCCATGCTTTGTATTACCCACGTAAGACCACCTTGTGATTCCAACAAATCACATGAAATAACTGAAATATTGCAAGCACTGTCAAGACCTGACATTAGAGATCTTGGGATAGTGTTCTGTAATCTGATTATGGAAGATTGTCTTTCAAGAGAGGTAGTGCATCTATGCATTATCTGTGTTGAGAAGTGCATAAAAAAATACATCAATAGAACTGGTGCTAGAAGGAGGGATTGAAGTTGGAATACAAAGGCTAAAGGTTAAAGGTGAAGTTGAATCAAATTGGATCATTCTCCTCGGAAAGATTTCAAAGAGTTTTATGATAAACACCAAACAAGGGAGAATTTGAAGAATTATAGCCTTCTACAAGGGCAAAGAGAGTTAACGAAAGTAGCATTCCCTCTTCCTCTTTGTCCATTCCACCCACTTCCATTCCACCCTCACCTTCATTCGGCTAGCCTTCATCTTCCACCCAACCATCTCAAACTGCATTTGCACCTCCTATCTTCGGTAGCTAGGGGATTGCTCCTCTCTCGGCCCTTCCAGCCCAATCAGCCGCAGCTCAAGTGCAGCCCCAGATTGTTGTTTTATTGCGAGTGCAACCCCAACTAGTCATTTTCCAACAATAGATACCACCTCCGCCACCCTCCATGGCTTGGTTAGCACATAACCCTTCGCCAATACATTTTGCCGCCTATCATGATATGCCCAAGAATCCAGAGGGCTTTTGTTCAAAGTTCCATCCTCGCGACATACAGAGAACAGCTGAGGAACATATCAAAATATTTGAGACGACCATCACTAAAATGCAAGTTGACTACGAGGATGTTGCACGCCTTCTTTTTCCACATTTGTTAGGGGAAGAAGCTTTCTATCGGTACAACAATCTTCTGAGGGGATCCATTACCTCATGGAATCTGATGAAGAATGTCGTCCTACAAAAATATAAGACTCCCATCAGCCCTTCAGAACTTTACCAGCAGTTTATGTCTGTCAGAAGGGAAGTCAACAAACCTATTAGGTCCTTCAATGATCATTTTCATCAGGCCTATACAAGGCTTCAGGACCCGTACCTTCATAATGATGTTGTGGCTCTCCCGGTCTACTATGCGGCGTTGGATAACCTCACGTCGGCTTTGGTGAAAAGGATGCGTCCAACACTCACTACCCTAGTGACCCCCTATACAGAGGTTGTTGTCGCCAGTGCAAATTTTGGGCAAAATATCTCCGGCCCGTTACCTTCTTTAGGGCTGGTAGCTCACCCGATGAAGATTCAAGGACTAAATCAGGCATTCGCTCATCAGAACCCTCTTATGAATCAAGTGCCTAAGTTGCCCATTGTCCCACATCTGGGGCAACCACTGAATTATGCACCTCCTGTGCCTTCCTATTTGTAGCCTCAACCATAGTATAACTATTCTCAGGCTACTCCACAATAGTAGGCATATTCCTAACAGCCCCAGGCACCATTGTACCTATCAGGACTAGAATTTCCTCTAGCTTATCAAAATCAGTCGACAGCCCCGCCCGCTTTTCTCCAAAATCTGGCACCATCGCTTGGGAACAGGACTAAGAAAGACAAGTTAGAGGAACTGACTGAGATGATAAAGAAAATTTCCATGGAAATGACGCACCTAAAAAATTAGAATAATCAATCATAGGCCTTCCAGCGTAATTTCCAGGCCAATCTTAACTGGGACAACCGAAACAATAGGGATATTAGGGATAATCGAGAAGCAAACACTTCCTCTGGGCAAAACTATGATAGGGGGAAAAATCAAAATTCAGAAAGTAGACATTCTCAGAGGCAGAATTGCGCATGGAACACTAGGCCCAATAATAGAGGTGTCCCTACACCTTTCGATCAACAGAAAAGCAATGAAAAAATGACCAGTGGAGTATACTTTACCAAGGCAGCCTTGTCCGGATGGTGCAGGATTCACAAAACCAACAAATATTCTGAGTTGGATTGCCTCAAATTCGAGACAGTTGCTGAAATATTCTAGGTAGAAGTGTAGAATGCAGTAGACAATGCTGGCTATAGGGACATCGTCCCATCTGAGCCATATGATTCCTTCTGTCTCGTGGTGAATCAAGCGTCGTTTCCGCGAGGCGACCACAATGAGCCCGAAGTTGAGTCTGCTCTTGTTGAGGATGGAGAAGTGCAAGAGGTAAGTAACGAGCAAACTTTGGCTCAGCTTTTTGATTCAGTAGATAATGGTCCAGTAGATGAAGAGGAGCCATTTGTAGATGAGGTCCACATGTTCCATCAAAGGTCGACTCCCTACTTCCTTAGGAATAGACAGGTGGGTGGACCCTTTACAACTTCTACCCCTCTAAACAATTTTGCCACTCTGCCTAATTCTAATGCTAGCAACAATCCTGGACTTCCCCATATACCTACCCAATACCTCAACAAGAACAGATCTCAAAACCAGTCACAAAATCAGCCTCAAGGCCAATCCCAAAATTCATCGAGTCAAACGAAAGTCCAACCTCCTAGTTCTGCCATAGGCCAAGCTTTTAGTTCAGAAATTGAGCAAATGAGTGAGTACATGGCAGAAGAATTCAAAAGAGTAAAAATTAGTTTGTCAGCCTTTGAATTACTTAAAGTCCTTGCTGTAAGGCATGCCTTCTTTAGGATCCTTAATGGAACTCCATCTTCCAGTACAATGAAAGAAACACCAGCTAAGAGGGTTACCTTTGAAGAGCCTAGGCAAGAACCAAAAATACAGGATAATACCAGGAAAAGGAAGGATATCGATGTAAATCAATCCACGGGTAAACAAATTGAAAAAGAACCAGAGCAGAGTAATAGGCAGTTTTCAAAGACCTACCATTTAGGCAGAATAGGGATAAAGGCAGTGATAAGAACAAGGGTCAAGTAGCTCACGTAGATATTCCTACGGACATCTTCCAAGGGAGATTGGAAACTCCCCCTTTCCTGACCACCATTAGAATCTTTGGGAAGAACCTGCATAACTACTTGCTCGACTCAGGAGTGTCTGCCAATGTCATACCCTTGGCAGTATGCAAGGCTCTTGGCATTACCCCCATTCCTTCAAAGAGGAAGGTGACCTAGCTGGACAAAATAGAGATTATCATCGTAGGAGAAATAAATCAAATCCCAATGCAAATTGCCACAGACCCAAGAATACAAGTTATTGATATTCAAGTGGTAGACATCCCCGATGCATATGGAATCATCTTGGGAAGGGAATTCACCAAGGCACTAAATGGATATATCGCCATAGACCTATCTCACATGTGGCTACCATGGAGTACAATAATATTAATGAGGTGTTGTTTGGAGAGACTGACCTAGGGAATTACCATCCTTTTTCCTACCAAAACAAGGTTGAGCTCCAGAAGGAATGTGTCGACGAAGTACTCCTAGTGCTATGCAGTCCTCTGACAGATTCCACTAAAAAATCCTCGAGTACAGAAGGGCTGGTGGAACTAGATGATGGGCCCGATGAAGATGACAACTATGGATTACTCAATGATTTCCAGGAGTTTCTAGAAAAGTGTGTTAGTGACCAACTTAGCTTGGGCACCTGGATGAATTTCTAAGATCTCTTATTGCCAAACTAGTGTAGGGTTCACAATGCTGCCCACTCCGAGTTTGATTGTTGCTTATGTCAAATGACAGTCGAACATGTTAAAGGATCAGCTGCTCCTCAAATTAGAATGTCAAAGGAGACACAAACAGAACCACCCGCTGGTCACTACATCAACCCAGAAAATTCCCCTAAGATCATAGAGCCAGTCACCTAGATGAAAGGGAATAGGAACTTAATCAGACCCAAAGAAAAAGAACCTTCCGTGTGCTGGACGCTCTGATTTGATGGATCCAAGTCCAAGCAAGGAGCCAGAGCTGGGTTTGAACTCATCAATCCAATGGGTAAGACATTTTTTGCTACCCATAGATTGCAATTTTATTGCACCAATAATGTAGCAGAATATGAGGCCCTGGTCCATGGCCTTCTCATGGCCTTGAAGAAAAATGTGAAAATGCTACAAGTTTTTGGAGATTCTGAACTAGTGGTTAAACAGGTTAGAAAGTTATATTCCTGTCATAATAGAAGACTCACCAATTATAGGCATAGGGTTTGGGATCTCCTGGAGGGATTAGATGCATTCAATATACAATTGATCCCTCATGCTCAGAATCGAATAGCTGATGCTTTGGCTCAAGTGGCTAGCACCTTACAACCCCTCTCTTTATCTGGGTTCAAGAAATTCACGGTTGAGCTGACATCCACGCCATCAGTCCCAGATAATGTTACCCACTTACAAGTTTTCAATGATGACAAACATATGCTCAAATTCATCACAAGTTCTGATGTATTCACAGCTCAAATAATTGATGAAGCTGATCCGCAGGAAGCCGAATTGGACATAGAAAGGGTTATTAACCTCAAAACCAATATGATCCCTATAGGCATGGTTCAGCTGGAACGTGTGTTTGACTTAGACTAGATCAAAGGCCAGAACCAACAAACGAAAAAAGAAGCCATAAGCAACTAGTGTGATGCTCACAACCTCGGGACAACTGAGGAAATCAAGAATGTTGCTATTGGCAAGGTATGCACGAAAGAGGAAAAAAATGAATAACGGATGCATTGTAGAAATATCATGATGTGGTGGCATGGAGCTACAAAGATTTAAAGACATATGACACTTCTATCATTATGCACACCATCCCTCTCAAGACAGAGGTGAGGCCATTCCGTCAGCGGCAGCGTCCTATCAATGCCTTGTTGGGACCCGTCATTTACAAATAAGTATAGAAATTGCTATTGACAAGGATTATTTTCCCAGTCAGACACTCTACGTAGGTGGAAAATTTAGTCCCAGTTAGAAAAAAGAATGGGGAGATCAAATTGTGCATGGAATTCCACAATTTGAACTGAGCTTCAGAGAAAGATAACTATCCAGTCCCTTCATTGGACGAGGTGTTGCAAATTTTCAACGGCTCTCAGATGATGTCTTTTATCGATAGATACTCTGGGTATAACAAGGTGATGGTACAGTATGAGGATCGTCATAAAATGGTGTTCACCACCAAGTGGGGGATGTTCGCGTATAGGAGAATGCCTTTTGGGCTCATCAACACCAGCGCTACCTTCCAACATGCCATGGATATCGCCTTCACGGATCTGATTGGAAAGTGCATAATCATCTACATGGATGATTTAACTATGTTTTCTAAGAAAAGAGGTGATCAAGTTAGATTTGTGCAAAGTGTTTCAGAGATGCAGGGAGTTCGAGGTTTCCCTTAACCGCAAGAAGTGCATTTTTGGAGTGATTGAAGGCAGATTACTCGGGCACATTATTTCAGAACAGGGTATCTCTATAGACCCTAAATTTATTAAGTCCTTACTCAAAATTATGCCCCCAGGCAGCAAGAAAGAATTAAAATCCTTCTTTGGAAAAATTAATTTCGTCAGGAAATTCATCATGGGTTTCATGGAGATTGTTAAACCTCTCAATGCTATGTTGAAACAAGATGCCAAAGTTGAGTGGACACCTAATCTGAAACAAGCTTTTGAGGAAATCAAATGGGCCATCATTGAGTCACCTATGTTAGTTAGCCTGGATAATCTGAAGCCATTTTCCATCTACTCGTTTGCTTTAGAGCGTTCCTGTGCTAGCATGTTGACCTAGAATGATGAGGAAGGAAATGAGCACCTGATCACCTTCATGAGTGCTCCCCTGAAGGATGTTGAATTGCAATATCACAATATAGAAAAGAAGTTATATGCTCTTGTTAGAAGGGTGAAAAAATTTAGACACTACATCTTGCACAATAAGGTATTTTCCATTGTCCTGGACCCAGCAGTAAAAACGTTGTTCATGCAAAATGAATTGGGTGAAAGAAGAGCTAAATGGGTCACCCTGCTCCAAGAATATGACATGGAGATCAAACCAATAAAGTTTGTGAGAGGACAGGCGCTCACCCACACGATTGCTGAAGCAGCAGCAGAAGCTGGACCTGAACTCACTGTGCATCAGTACCAGCTTGAGGATGTCTCCCCCAGAGAATGGTACTAGAATGTCATCTATTATTTGTTGAACCATAAGTTTCCACCGCACTTGCAAGGAGTCCAAAAGCAGGCCCTTAGATTGAAAAGCAATGGTTACATGCTACAAGGTTCCATTCTCTACAAGAAGAATCATGAAGGCATTTACTTTAGATTCCTGGGTAAGAAAGAAGCAGATTGAGTCATGAAAGAGTTCCATGAAAAATTTTGCAGAGGCCATGGTTCTGGTTCTTCCACAACACATCAGATATTGAGAGGGGTATTATTGGCCAACTATCTTCAAGGACGCTCATTGTCATGTCTGCTCATGTCACACGTGCCAGACCGCTGCCACCAGGGAAATGAATGTTGTTGTCCCACTACAGCCTGTGCTAGAGGTAAGGTCGTTTGCGCAATGGGGTCTCATCTTCATCAGTCTGGTAAGTCTTCCATCGTCTGCAGGACACAAGTATATTCTTACTGCTACTGATTACTATACTCGGTGGACAGAAGAAATAGTATGTAAGTAATGCACAACTGGAGTAGTTACTAATTTCTTAGAAAGTTTCATTTTAAATCACTTTGGTTGTCCTTATGCTTTGGTATGTGACAATGGACTAGCTTTTGCTTCATTGAAATTTGCTAGTTGGGCATTTGACTATGGGATTTCCCTTAAGTTTTCATCCATTTACTACCCCCAAGGCAATGGCCTCGCTAAATCTACAAATAAAAACTTGATTACTGTAATAAAAAAACTGCTAGATAGGAATCCTAAGGACTGGCATACCCAGCTCCGTTTCACCCTTTAGGCTGATCACACTCACCGTAAGGCTTCCCTTGGTGATTCTCCATACCACCTTGTTTATGGCCTAGAACTTATATTTCCTATCCATCTAAAGATTCCTACTCTTCAATTCATCAATAATTTTTATGAGGGAGGAGATTGTAGGGAAGATCGGTTAACTAAGCTCTTGCATTTAGAGGAAGTTTGAGATCGTGCAATAGAAAATTTTGTCAAACATCAGGGCATAGTTAAAAGATGGTTCGACCACCGAGCCATGATCAAAGCCTTTAGAATTGTAGATCTGGTCCTGTATTGCGACAAGGCCCACAAAAAGAAAGGGTGACACAACAAATTCGACAAGCTCTGGCTTGGCCCCTTTCAAATAGCTAAGATTTTGGGAGATAATGCCTTCCGCCTAAAGACCTTAACTGGTGAGAACGTCCCGTTGTTGGTCAACAAGCAACACCTGAAACATTAAATCTAGGACTGAGCTCATTCGAGCTCTTCTTTGTAAATATTTGTACATAGGTTAGGGTAGATTACTTTTCTGGTTTGCTTAAGTTTTTTGTTTTGCATCACTCTTTTGTTTTCTCCCTCCCAACAGTTTTGTTTCAAAAAGTTGTTTCCTGCCCCTTAGCGGTGGCCATGCTTGTTTGAGAAGCAATTTACTTTGCTATTCATCCTTTGTGTTCTTCAACTCAACATTCACTCTCAACTATCAGTCTCTGAAAGCTATCCATGAATGATTTCCTTGTTTGAACTTTGCTCAGAACTTGACCCTGGATTGGATCTTCTTAGACACATCTCAGATCTCGCACAAAACACATAATAATAATTTCTGAAGGACTGTGTCATGGTTGTTATGACACCCTAGTGAGTGAAAAATCTTAAGTCTGCTCCAGTGACCATTGCAGTCTCAAACCCATTGTAGGCTTCAGTGCTTACCCGATCAAGCAAAATGATAAATAAGAAAGGGAACATTGAAGGAAATATCAAAGCAAAAGAGCAAAGGAATTTTGATAAAGTAAATGACCGTATGGGTGTGCAGGTAACTCTATCGGGGCTATGGACGCCCGGCCGTCAGTAGAGCAATATCCGTGGGATTGCAGTGACAACTCCATCAAGGCTATGGATGCCTGACTAGTAGTGGAGCAATGTCCAGGTTACTTTTGGTTTTAGAATATTTATGTAACTCACTCGGTTGAATTGGTAACCTTGGTCACTATCCCAAGGAAAGCAATGAACTCACTACACACACTTCTGAGATGTCCTGTAAACTGATCCAATTAAGGATCTCGTTCTCCCAGATTTATCTATGGAAGCCACTCCTGCTCTGTGAAACTAGAGATTCTGAGTCCTGAATGAATATTTATCCTTAGAACACTCCAAAGCATTCTCCAATAGAATCGCCATTTGTTGTGCCTTTAGCACACATGCCCCATTTGGAACGGGGACCCTCTTTTCTTCCGCCTTGTCAGGTCATTTTTGTCATCGCCTCATTTTGTGTGCCCACCTTTTTGGTGTCTCAAATGGTCAATGTTGCTTTAAAGTCCTACCATAAGTTGACTGTACCTTACCCTTTTAATTTTGTTGTGTTCTAGTGCCTCGCGGAGTCCCCTTGGCAGTTTGACCCTGCCAACGGCTCTGGGCCCTGCCGGCCTCGGCCGTTCGGGCTTCCTTTGTCAGGTTTCCCCATTGCGCCTGCCATTCCCAACGGCACATGGTTTGTCTCCTCCTAGACCCTAAGGTCCGAACTCCCGTTCTCCATCTGCAATCCATGGAAATCTTGATGGTTGTTTAACCATCCAGTCCCTGGGCCCTAGAGTTTCGCTCCCAGGGTTCTGAGAGTGTCTCGCCATTCCTCATGGAAAACCTCTGGCGACGTTCTACCTTCTGGGTCCTGCCACCATATTTACCATCTGAGGAGTTTGTGGGAAATCCTGACTACTGACGAGTGTTTCGAGCCCAATCTTCCAAAATTTTGAGTCCAGAATTTCATGATGGTTCCACTGTCTCTAATGGTGGGTCTTTAGCAGAACTCCGCCCTCCAGGCCTTAACTCTCTCTCCACCACCGCCAACCCAATCGAGTCTAAATCTTCAAGCAACTGCCATCCTACACCCCCCGACCATCAAACCTCAGGTCTCCTGCCACCGTTGCCGATTTTCAAATTCACCAACCTTTCTCTCACCTTACCTGCATTTAATAGGGTCATTAATGGCGATTAGGGGTATAAAATACCTACTCGAGGCTATCATTATCACTTGATAGAGTTGCAGAGCGATAAGAGAACTTGCTAGAGGAGCCCACCGTCTTCAACACCTTCACGCTCATTGCTCTCACCATCACTTCATTGATCATAAGTGGATCCCACATCTCCCCGCATCGAGTGTTCGAGGTAAGTCCTCCTTTCACCCTCCCGAGAATTATTTTCATGATTTCTAAGGATTTAAATGAATAAAAATCATCAAGAAGGCATGCAAATGATAAAATATGGCACCGCAAACAAAACCCATGTTTTGAAAACTTAATAAACTTTTGAGGGTGCCCTCATGACCGATCCGGAGCTCCACCTCACCGCGACTGTTCTTTGTGTAGGGAGATCATCCCCTTCGGCCCCAAGACCTGTCTTGGTCATCCATACCAAAATGATGAACATTACTTTCAATAGAAATTACCCCTATCAGGCCTGAGCCATCGAACTTCCTCGTTTGGAAGTCACCCTGGATGCTGCCATGTTGAAACAGTGAACTCTCCCCGCTCCTTCGAGCTCCGGGATCCGCCCTTCTCCTCGCTGTAGGAATTTCAAAGTTGGTCGAGTGCCCTTCAAGTTCACGAATCCCGCCCTCCGGAGTCCCTTTCGGATTCCATCATGCCTGCCTCTGAGTTTATAGTAGAGACCCGCCATCCAAACCCCAGGCCTCCATTCTCTGGTTGGAGTCCTGGCTAAACATAAAACACCCTCATCCACGTTGGGCTCCAGACGCTAGGTCTCCATGCTTCCTTATCTACCATTCTGAGGAGAAATCCACGCCCATCCCTCTTAGTTCTGGGCCCCGCCCTTCTCCTCGCTGTAGGCATTTCAAATTGGATAAGTTCCCTTCAGGTCTCTCAGGCTCGGGACTCCGGACATCTGTTCCCGAGATTATGTCCTTCTTTCACTACCAGGGAGATGTTCATCCATCGCCAGGACCTCACAATGACACCACCTTTCTCCTGGTGATTACCTGATGTCCTTCTGACCTCCGGACTATAGACCTCCATTCACCACTGGGATGTTATCTGAACAAGAAACACCCTCCTTCCCGCTAGACTCCATTGTGCAAGACTCCTTCTCTCACCCGCTATTCGAAATAAAATTCTCACCCACTATTCTGAGCTTTGGGCTCTGCCTTCCCAATCACCATCGAACTGAAAATGAAATCCAATAGCGGACGTCTGTGTCAGGCCTGGTCTTGCTCCTGGCTGTCAGCGAGACTTGTGCATCTCATCGAAACCTTACCCTGCCGTAGATGACTCATGCCGATTTGTGGTTCATTGAGCCCTAACTATCAGGCTGCCACCTCTGGACTTTCGCCTAATGTTTTCCTTCCCAAATGGCGAAAGATGAACACCTTGTCGGTTTCACAGGCCTGAAAGCTGAAAAAGTGAAGTTACAAATTGTTAGTCTCCCTATAGCCTATCGGACCCCAGACCCCGGAGTTCCATCTTTGGAATTCCGTTTTCAATCTATTGTTCCAAACTGCCATCTCCAGGCATCTCTCCGGTTCAGGACTTTCGAATTCTCCCAAACCGATCAAAATGAGCCCAAATCTGAAATCTAACTTTGACCCACATGCTTAATTTCGGTCCTCTTCATTACGAACCTCTCAAAGTGCTAAAATATGACCAAAGAGAATCTTCAGGAGCCGTCCACCCTATTTCCCTTTCTGAAATGACATTTCTGCCAAGGAAGTCTGGCCCTCTGGGCCCAAACTATCCAAATGCCCTCAATCAAAAGATCAATGACATCGGGAGATAAAGAGTCATGTTTTGCTTAATGGATTGTTTAAAATAAATATTATTTTTAAGATTTCAGCTAACATGAATACATTTTTGATCCATTGTGCTGACTACACCTTTGCTTGCAGAATATATGGAATTGGGTGTGGGAGCTTCAAGGGCATCCGTCGAGAAGGACAAAGGGAAAAGGCCAGGCAAGACTCCTTGAGGGAAAGAGGACAAGGACCAGATGAAATACCAATTCCAGGGTGAGCCTATACACTCAAAGGTCACCACCGATTGGAAGGAGATCAACGATACCAACATAGGCCACGTCAATATTGACAAATTCACACAAAGGGTTAGGGTCAATCCAACGACCTAAAATGCAAGGCTGATAAGGCAAAGTGGAATAGCAAAGGCTGTTGGGTTCCCTCCATCCCTTGTGGCCCCTGAGTTGGTCATGGCTTATTGGGAGGCATATCAATCCAGCATAAAGACAATCATTGATAGAGAGGGAAATGTCCTCACTGACATGTCGGCTAAAGGAATCACAAAAACCTCCCATATTCCCACATTTCAAGAAATGGAAGTGCCCAACATAGAGGAATGCCAAGTAGCATGGGATGATAATCTGATAGGCTATAAAAGGGTAATAAATTAGCATTGGCTCAAAGAAAAGTTGGGTAGTGCTGTGAAGGTTCCTCAAGAACTCTTCTGTAGTGACTTCCATGAAGATTACCATGACTTGGTCACCATGTTAAGCAGAGTTATGGGTCTTGCTGCAGCCACCTACTTTTAGGAATAGATGGTGTACTTTGTTGAACAAATTCTTTGGGGGAATGAGGATGTCACCATAAATACTTCATTCTATTTGGGAGGTATAATAAGCAACTACTCCCATGAGCAATTCATCAACGTGGAGAAGAGCTCTAAATTTTATATGACTTCCTATCTTGTCTATTCCTTGGCAGATTGGAGATAGTACAATGGGTTATTTGTGGCACTCGATCAGGAGCAAGGGTGAAGACTCAAGGCATATGATAGGTACCCGCAACTCTAGTACCGAAACTCTAAAAAGGAATACTCTAGTGTAAACGACGTGTTCATTGGATATACTATCTAAATGATTGCTAGAGACTTTGAGAGGAGGGTCTCCCACAGTGCCAGGGCACTTTTGAAACAGTATGCCTTCCTCTTCATTTAGTACCCAATGTTTACATACATCTGTGCCCAAGGCTTCACTGAAAGGCCAAACAGGTTGCTTGGATACCCCAACAACCGAATCATCCTTCTGGAGCTTTCCCGGCAACTACAACACATACAGACAATCTTCAGCAGCAAACACATAGTAGGGATTTCTTATCCCATGACTCTAGGCCAGGGCATGTATAGATTGCAAACTTCCCAGTATGCTGGTAACTCCGAGAAAGAACTAAAAGATTACCATTTCTACCTACACACTGCTCACCCACGGATAGACCTGCATGGCCACATCAGGAAGGCATTGGGACCAGGGTTCGCTCATCTGCATCACATTGAAGACTTTTGGGGGGATTGCCATGATGATAAATAGGTACGTGCAAGTTACTAAATGTGAATGACTATGTAGTTTGTAAGGAAGGTGTAGCCTTTCCCCATACCAGACCAGGTTGAGGAAGACGAGAGCACCATAATGCACCCTAGGTACCCTATGGTTGCTAATTTGTCAATATCATCAATTGACTAGGACAAGCAAGAGGTCAATGACCTCGACACTATAACTAAGCCAATCTTGGCTCATACTAAGGAGTGGGTTGATGGGAAAGTAGCTCAATTAACGTAGCAAGGAGTAATTTTGACTTATGAAGGGCTTAAAAGTGAGCCAAGTGCCACAGAGGATGCCGCTTCCACCACTTCTACCAGCGGGACCTCCAAGTCTCCTTTGGTCACCAGATCCAAGAAGAGAAAGGGGACAAAATAGAACAGTCTCCAGACCCCAAGGTCTATGCAAGGAAAGAAGCGAGAGGTTCAACCTCCAAAAGGCTCAAACAAGTGGGGAGCACCACGGAACAACCCTCAACCCAGAAGGAGAAGGTGAGGGGTACAGATCAATTCGAACCTCTCTTGGCTCTCCCTGCCCCTGCCATTGTGCCACCTACCTCTCTGGCCATGATTGCCACATCCTCGTCGGCAGTGGACATTTCTTTCCATCTTGCCCCTTCGCCTCCGGCCGAGTCTGTAATAATTATGGACTCCTCTTTTGCCATAACTATGTCCCTTCCTCCACTACCATGTCAACAACCACATCACTCCCTCTAGCAACGTTGATAGAACCTATTCCCATTTCCACCATTCCTAAGCCCCTCTTGAGACATATGCAGAATCTTCCCCCTGAGCTATCCTAGATCCTAATGGATCCCACTCTTCAAGCAGCCCTTGTGCAAGCCCTAGCTACTGCCCAGCCTTCACAACCACCGACAGGGCCATTGGCTATCGAAGCCACCATGCTAATTTCTAAGGAGTGGGAGGAACAAGAATGAGAAGCCTCGGGAGCCTATGAGGAGGAGGCTGATGAATACCACGAGCACCCAGAATATGAGCACTGAGTAATTGACAGGGTGGCCTATGAAGAGGAGAGAACTAGTTCATCGAAGAGCAGGGACGAGGAAGGTAGCACTGGTGGCAGGGTAATCGTGCAGGCCTTTGACAATGATCTTGAAGAAGAACTGGCCCGGCAGCCAAAGGACACCAAATCAGAGGAAGAAAGGCCCCACTTGAAGAAGAAGAATGGCAGCAAGAAGACAAAACTGAGGGTGGGACCCAAACTATCCAGAGCCTCGAAGTTGGGCAATTAGTAGAACATGTGCACGAGATTGAAATGCTGAGGAAAAGAAAGAGGAAGAGGAGACAGAGCAAGAAAGACCCATACAACAACTGTCCACCATGCTTCCTATCAAATGCCTCATGTTTTCCCAAGATTTTGACAAGGAAGAGGGGAGATGCTGCCAAGGAGAAACAAAAGTCCCCAGAAGAAAAGGGAGCAGAAACCTTGACCTTGACTAAGAGGCGCGAGGGTGGCCATGATTCACCTAAGGGAAAATCTGTTGTGCCTGAATGGTTAGGGAGGAAGCTTGAAAGAAAAACCCCTATACTGAAGGACCCAAGGGCAAGGTTAGAGGCCATCTTTGCTTGAGCTCAAATCACAACAAAGAAGGAGAAGAAGCCCAAAGTCTGGTCCAGAGTGACGATGGATGCTTCTGGGTCTCGAGTAGCTCAAATAGCAATGCCTATGATTGGCCAGGCTGGGGTGAGTTACAACATCTCCACCATCGACTTGGGGACCGCCACCAGAAAGTAGAAATTCGGTCATCTTGAGGAGTCAGTGGCTACGGTGGTGCATTTGATAAAACAAGATAAGATCTCAAAGGATGAGCTCAAGGCATAGGTCGCATCCTTAACCGATTACATACAACAATGGTCTTCTGTGGATGACCTTCCTATGACATTTATAGCCGCACCCCAGCTGCTATCCAAGGAGCAGATCAATAAGATGGAAAGAAGGAAGAACTTGGAAAAGAACACAAAGGACTGGTTCTAACAAGTCTTATACATCGGAAACATGGGAATTAGTTGGGCTGTGCAAATAGCTAACAAGTTCTTAGATCTGTTGCAGTCTCCAGAGGGCATGATAAAGCTCTACACTGACTTCCCTGTGACCTACAACTCCACCTTTCCAAGGATCGAGGCTATCCTTTAGATGCCAGAAGCCACGTGGGAAAAAGAGCTTGCATTTAAGAAAGATGATCACTGGCTTATGGATGTATGGTGACGGGACTTTGACAATCAAAGGGAAAGACTGGAACAAATCATGAGCAAGGTGGATTCAGACACTGAATGGATCAAGGAAATCAGGGCAAAGTGCACTCATTATCTCAAGCTAATGACAGAGTATGACATGCCCACAGTGCAAATCGATCTGGAGAAGATAAAGCCCTACTTCCAGGAGAAGATGAAGGACGGGATGTTCGGTGAAATCATAGTGGAATTCCTAAGTTTTGCTGCCCGTGCCTTTGATCAATCAGAGTTGTTCAAGGACCAAGGCACAAAATATGATGAGGATTGGAAAAGGCTGGAAGATAACACAAAATAATGGAGCTCCTAAGTGCTGTGATATGAAATCGTTGAAATAGACAAGCTCCAAGTAGTCATCCTCAAGTTCATAGAATACACAGCTTCTAAGAGGCAAGAGGACAACCCCGTCCAAGATGAAGAACTCCCTAAAGAGTAGCTATAGTGAAACAACAATCAGCTAAAGAAAAAAGAGCTATAGTTCCATCAGTAGAGGACAAAATAGGGAAAATGACAAAAGACAATTTTAAATTGTGATATATTGGGGGGTAGGTGAAACCCTATTTTGTAATGAATCTTGGCCACATAATAAGAATTGATCTTGGCCATTCATTGGATCTTTTGGGCACTATAAATAGAGCTCTCCTCTCATTTACAAAGAGAGTTGAGTTGTTGTAAAGGCATGCTACAAAAATTTATAAAGAAAAGACATTTACTTGGTGTATTTTCTGAGTTTCTCACATGTTGCTTGATTCAATCTCCATTGTCAAATGCTTAACTTAGGTTTTATTGTTGTTCTAGTTAACTATTTCCTTGCTTTGGTAGATTTTAGGAATGCTGTCCTGTGATCACGAAAATTCCTATTGTGTTGATGACTTCTTAGTCCATCCTTTTTGCTATTTGCTGATGGTAGATAGTTGTGTAAAGTTAGTCTGGACTTGAATTCGAAGCTGCTCCAAAACTTTCATCTTTGTTCATGCATGCATATGGTGAATGACAGATGAAAAATTTGCAGGCCTTAGAAGATAGCACAAGTTCAACGATACTGTGAGATTTTTGGTTAAATAGAATATTGTTTCAAGAAGCTGTCCATTGCAGGAACTCCATCATCACTGTTCACAATTAGTTGTAGATCCAGGAACCTCCTCTCTTCCCTGCCCCTTTTTATTTTATTTGATGAGTAACCTATGCTAAGTTTCATTAAACATTGTAAAGCTAAATCCAATGACAAACATGGAGTTTACGAATGCTGTTTTAACCTACAGCCAAATGCACAATAACTTCCCTATCTTAAAAACTCCATTTCAAGATGCAACTTCCCACGCTTTGTATTACCCACATAAGACCGCCTTGTGATTCCAACAAATCACATCAAACAACTAAAATATTCCAAGCACTGTCAAGACCTAACATTAGAGACCTTGGGATAGTGTTTTGCAATTTGATTGTGGAAGATTGTCTTTCAAGAGAGGTAGTGCATCTATGCATTACCTATGTTGAGAAGTGCATAAAAAAACACATCAACAGATATTAAACTTGTTACATTCTTCCTTACAAGCCTTGTAGATTGTACATCATATTTCTTCACAATTTTGTGCCATCATAATGGATTTTGTACTTTAAAGACCAAACGTAACAAGGCAAAGCATTGTAGTGATACAAACTAAAATTTTAAAAGATTGTGTTGATAAATGACAAATAGCTTGGTTTTCTAGATGGATATATCCTCATACAATTAGATGCCAAGAGTTATACTTTTAATTGGTTCAATTTTCCATTTATGATAGCATATGGATATCATAGGTCACTTTTCACTAAGTTCCCTTGTGCTGGGTGTTACTCCACTTTAATGCAATCTGCAAAGGGAAGGAAATAAGTAGTTGATGCAATCTGCAAAGGGAAGGAAATAAGTAGTTGATTCAATATTCTACATGATGCACAATTTAAATGTTATTTAAATGAGGCATTATTATTCACAAGTATGTTTAAAATTTAAAATATCACAAATCTGAAATGAATCTTTGTTATGTCAAGAACATCAATGAACATTTTCAGACACATTACTAGATGCTTCTAAGGAAAATAAAATTTTGTACTATTTACCAATTCTATTAAGCAATGCATCTCAACAAAATTGGTATCCTGCCTCTTTTTTGTATTTGAAATACAATAGTTAACAATTAGTAAAATATTTATTAAGGATCCTAAAATTCCACACAGGGCACAATATAGTAAATCTCACATCTATAGAAGTAGAAGTAATGTACTAAGTACTAAAAATCTGCTTGAGATTTTTAGTTTACTAAATCCTTCAACATTTCAAAATAGATGAAAAAATGAACAATATCAATCAAATTATATAGCTGGAAATGATTTGCCTCTAGTTTCGAAGAAGCCTACATAAAAACAACAAGGCAGTCTAAGAATATTATCAATCAGTTTTTCAAAATTTTGGCACATATCTGACCTAAAGGACTAGTCCTGACCCAAGGTTGAGCAGATACCTGAAGAGAGATTGGCTCCTATGTATAGAGGAGAGTGTGTATTAATCAAGCAAAATTTTAAAAAATTATAAATTTTGGTCTCTTAAATGGCTAACAACAAATTTCTAAATTTTGAAACAAAGAATAACAAAGGCTTCCCTGATATATCGCATGCATGATTATTTTATTCAAATAATTTCAAGAAAATGTAAAATATTGATTTTGGAAAGAACATCCTCATCAAATCATTTTTTCTCATCTGCACGCATGAGAAATTGTTTATGATAGAACATATATGTTGGATTAATAGTAATTTTTAAAATCGAGCCAACTTTTCAAAAAATGAAAGCTTGGATATAATGTACTTAACAGTATGAGCACCCATAAGTAATAAGGACTGTAGAAATGGGTTTTGTAGGTGAATTGTCAAAAAGTGCACTCATTGTGTAGGTACCTTTGTCTGCTCATTCATAAATGATAAAAGATTATTAAATGATAAAAGATCAGATGTATGTAACAAAATTTAGATGCCAATTGGAAAACTTCATTCTTAAAGATTAACCAATTAACATGGATGAAAGCATTAGTACCTTCTGCCAACTCTTCTACTTTGGGAACAATATGAATGTAGAGTGTCTACAAGGGAAGTTTCTTCTCAACCTATCCATGGCTAGATCCTTGGATTTCAGGTCAAATAGGAACAACCAAGAAGTGACTTGATTGAAACCTTGCTCACTTGAAGTTGTAACAAAGGAATTGTTCCAAAAAATTACATAGGAAATATGATATGCAAGTGTATTTAGTTAAAGGTGAAGTATATGTTAATATGATAGATGCTTGAAACCTTGCTCACTTGAAGTTGTAACAAAGGAATTGTTCCAAAAAATTCCATAGGAAATATGATATGCAAGTGTATCTAGTTAAAGGTGAAGTACATGTTAATATGATAGATGCCTCTACCTGCAATTCGTGAGTTCCTTTAGTTTATCTGCACACTCTAGTATCGAATTCTTCATTTATATATAGGGACGAGAGCTGAGGGGGTAGTGATTAAATGATTTGTGGCTAAGCTTCGCTATTGCCACACCTTTACTCATGCGAGCTACTCTAAGATTTAATTAAATATTATTACAAGTTAACATAGATGATGTGTGTGACTTAATCTCTAATGTTGTTAACACACAACACCATTTAGATCGAGTCAAACTCCTTGTCAACTCCTATGGACAACTAGAACAAATTGCATTGATGGTGATCCACCTTCTCTAGCTAGTCTTTTCATAATATTTTTCATCCTGTGCAAGATGGAACCTCCTCCTACAATGTATGGAAAAATGGCAGAGATGTATGGACAATACTCGAAAGAGGAAAATTGGCCTCATATGTTGAGGGAATGATGGGGCGGGACCCCAATAGATCGATGGAATTTACTAGTTCCTGAAATGAGGGAAATTTCACCATTAGTGAATGCACCTTCCATTTCAACATGGAGATTATTGTTGAGGTCATTGGGCTATCCTTGGACGGGGCCTACATTCCTTAGAATTCAAAGGGGCATTACCAAAAGAACATGGACAGGTTGTTGAAGGAGGGTAAAAAATTTAATCGGTTGCAAAATGGTTTGAATAGAGTTGACCTTCCTAGGGTATGGAGAAGTATTATGGAGGTGTTAATGAGGTGTATTACTTTTGAGGGTCAGTTTTGATGTTTCTATGTACACCTCTTCCCCATGTTAAATAATTTTCAATATAATGTCTAAATGAACTTTGCTTTTTGGGCTTCTCTGGAATAGTCTATAAAGTCTGAGTAGGGTAAAAGTAAAACCCTTCCCATCCACCAGGGGTTAATATTTCATTTTTGTCACCACTAGGTTGCTCTATCTCCTTCCTTAGTCTCTATTAAAAAGAACTCTTTTTTCATTAGAAACCATGCCAATCCCTTGGAGATACCACTTAACACCACTAGACCTATGGTGACTCTGTCCTCCACTTACAAAATACTAGGGCATGTGGAAAATCCCTTGTCACTTAGGACCCAACTCCTACCTCTAAAAAAAGTGTTTCTTTCTCTAATCCCACCCCCATATATGCCTCTATTTTTGAAAACTCAAATAAATTGAAGAACTTAGATGATGAGTCTTTGGAACCTACCCTTGACAACTCCCCTACTAGCTCCCTTTACCATAAAGATGTGCCTAAGGTTTCCAAATCCCCCTGGCCATTAATCCTCCCAACCCTCAAAGATCCCCCAACCTATGTGTTAATTTGGATGGTGCCTCCAAGGATCCCAATTTTGATAACGATGTATGTGCTTCATATGTTTCCTTCAAGCAAAAGTTGAATGATATCTTGATAGTCGTCAATATTCAGAATGATATTCTTAAGTGGTTACTAACCCAACACATTACAACTAAGGAAAAAATCCAAGTGCTAGAGGAGAAGGTGCTCAACCTAAAGGTGAATTGGCTGGGTGAGGTCAAGGATGATGGGCATTCAAGATCTATTATCCTCCCTGACTAAGTCCTTTGATAAATGGGAAAATTTGGAAAGTGGGGTTGAAGAAATTAGAGCGTTGGTGGGTATAGAGGATGATAAGATGAACTTGAAGGATGAAATCTCCACCATGCACAACATCTAGGATAAAAACCTAAAGTGTCTAAAAGAAATTATGAATTACAACAAGGAGACTATCAAGAATACCATGGTCACTATATAGTTCTTTCAACAAGAACTTTGCAACATTCATGGTAAAAGGGAAGCTAAGGATAGTCATGATGTTGGTCACTCAAAAAAAAAAGTCAACAATGAAGGTAGTTCTTCTCTCCTCTGTACTGAGGAAATCCAACGTACACACAAGTGGCCCATTTCCTTTGATGAGAAACTCCACTTCTTGGCTAAGGATTGTGGGCCATTAGTGGTCTTAAGCTTCTAGGAGACCAATAGCTAACCGAGTCCCCTGTTGATTTCTTATTGTTGTATGTTTTGGTTTTTTTGACTATTCTGTTAGTTTCTATTCCCTTTTTTGGGTGTCTCATCTCTCATTGGCCCCCTCGTTGGGCCTCTATGGTTGTTTTGTAATGGGTTGAGTCCCTTCCCTTCTTTAATCTAATCAACACATAGATGATGTGGTATGATCATGAACCTTAATGTGATTATGTATTTATTGAATAAACAATTATGTGATATGTTATAGGCCATTAATTATATGTTGATATATCAATTTAACCTGATATTACTTCAATTATATATTTTAGATAATATTTGATGTGCATATTGAGTGTACAAAAAATTAGTAAGTATTGGACAACAAAAGGCAAGTAGAGAAAGTATTGCCATGGATCACCTTTTGTACCATCTCATTCCACCTTGTGGATGAATGAGACTATTATCATGCTTGCCATCTCTTGGGGTTGTATCTCCATAGTTTAGTTATCTTATTTTTAATGTTGTTTTGAATTTCACATACATTAAAAGGGTTAGAATTCATATGCTTTGATTTGATTGAATATAGTTTAGTAGTGGAATTTTATTCACTTTTTTAATTTAATTTAATTTCCTTTACTTTATATTTTTGAGTTTGAGTTCTAGTCACCCCATATTGTTAAACATTTATCTATGTGTATTCACAAGGCTTGTTGAAAATAATTTATTTTAAAAACTAATTTTATTCATCCTATTGTTGAGTTGGAATTTGGTTATTTAAGGTAATGTTAATTATAATATTTATATCTTTTTTTTGTGTGCTCATTTGAGAGTTGTATTTTAAGTTTCTTTTTGTCTTGGTTTTCCCTGAGAGAAAATAGAGGCACGCTACCAATTAATTGGCAAGGACATGTAAGTATTAGGGTTGAGTCATTTAACATTTTTTATTGGTTTTATATTGAGAGATGTTCCTCCCTTTGTTTCATTAATTCATTTTAGGAATAGAATTTTGGGATCAAAATCATGGGAAGAGCTTTAATGAAATTTTTGGAGGGATTGAAAGTTCATGAGAACATTGGAATTTTAATCCTTTGTGGGTTTTTATTCTAATTCTTACATCTAGTCACTCTTCCAATTGTTGGAGATGATTACCATATATTTGTGAATGGGGTTTTGAAGCTTCTAGCAACTCTCTTTGGAATTTTAACCCTTTGTGGGTTTTTATTCTAATTCTTACATCTAGGTACTCTTCCAATTGTTGGAGATGATTCCCATATATTTGTGAATGCGGTTTTGAAGCTTCTAGCAGCTCTCTTTGGTGATTAATAAATGCTTTCCTCTTTAGGGACAATTTATAGCTTGAATGAGCTCATATGGTGATTTGTGGGCATTCTTTAAAGGTTTGAAAGAATTGAATGGTGCCTCTTCTTTATCTTGATGATCTTTATAAGAAAATATGAATTGAAATGAGGTGTGTGATTCCTTCATTGCTAGCTTCAGTAGTATATATTTATACATTTGTTATCTTGTTAATATAATTTCTTCCTTCCTTTAAAGAAATATTATGTTGATTATTTTGGCTTTGTCTCTATTTACACCCTTATTGACCTTGTTTGTACATTTTGTTAAACCATTTGTTTTCAAACCCTTGTTTAACTTTTTTGCCATTTTATGTTGAGCTCTCTTAGTATAAGCATGTGTATCACTAATGAAGAATTTGTAATAACTCCATTGTGTAAAAGTGCTTCTTCTTACCTTTTTGGTAACTTAAGAGAAGTTTTTTTGTGAGTATTGAGAGGAGCTTGTAAGAAAAAATAGCAATTAGTTTGTGAGCATTGTGATGGACCTTGACTAGATTCTTATGTCTTTTTGTAGACATTTGAGTGTGCTTTAAAGTAAAACTCAAGTGTTCCAAACCTATGGTTTCTTCTTTCTAGTGTAGGGGTTGACTAAAGTGTCATGAACCTCCATTGATTCTTAATGATGTTAATAAAATTGAGAGGTGGCTCTCTTTTTATTTTTCTCAAGTGGATTTTGATTTGATCACATTTATGACATAAAACAAAAGTATTCTCTTCACTCAAATTTTATTAAAATGTATGAACACTATGTACTCTATGGAATCATCATGGAAACTATAAACAATATTAAAAGTGTATGATGTTGGGAAAAATAATTATTGAATGGATTAAAAAAATTGAGTAACCAATAGAAATTTCATGAATAATTGAATCTCTTAAAATTATATTTTTAATTCATGAATGTTTTGTTGGATAGTTCTTGATTGAATGAGTGTATGTGTAGGCCTTAAGTAGGTCAAAATTTATATTTATTCATCAAATTATGAATTGATCCTTTATCCCATTACTCAGGAACATTTTTCTTATACTTTCATTTAATTATGTCATTCCAATTTATTTATGAAAAGAAGAGTGTTGTATAATCTTTGAACCAAAATTTTGAAAAAAATGGTTTGTGAGTTTTCATCTAGGTCAAGGCACCCATGGGCACTAATTATTGGATAGGAGAACCTAGAGGCACTAGTTCCTTGGGTAGGAGCACCTTAGGGGGATTCTAGTGCCATTAGGAGCACCATAGGTATCACTAGAGCTGGCTGTAATGCTCTAAGAGGTTTGTAGCTCCCAAATTTTCCTTGATGGATTTACTTAATAAAATAATGACATAGCACATACATTCATAGGGTACTAAAAAATACTGCTAATCTTATTTCTACCATTCAAAATTACGTCTTTAATTTTCTAGAGCACAATCTAACGGAGCGGTAATCGAGTGCAACACATTTTCTAGAGGCACTTCAACTCTCGGTGTAGATTCCATCCAAGGTATGAAAGATTCAAGACAATTGGGGAAGGTTGACGAAAGATCAAACTATTAAAGCTGCTGATTTTTGGAGCAACATACTTTTGAGAATGTCGAAACTAACCTTATCAACCATGGATAAGGAAGGGATGAAGGAGGAAGCATAAGAGTGTAGAAGGCAATATACCTTCTTGTTCTTCAAACCCCAAGGGCATGAAAAAATAGAAAAATACACTCCTATGCAACACATAAGTAACCAACCACAAATCCTAATTCCTCATATATTAGTCCTAAGTTTCCACACAATTTATCAAAGTAATATAAAAATAAGAAATAACAGCACCTTAACATTCTTTGCAACAGAATAATATATGACTCTGTAGCGAATATAGTTTCTCAAGAGTTAATAGAAAAGCTTGGGTTAGAAACAGCATTAATTCTCAAATTATTATCGATTTTTTATAAGACAATGGAAGAGAAATGCCCATTCTCTTCCGACATTGTTCAGAATTTTACTACATTTTGGCCTTGAGAAATGCCCATTCCCAGATAAAGTTCCGCAGCGTCCAGTTGCAGGAAGAGTTTGATACTTGTTATCAGAGTAGAAGTCAAACATCCAAGATTGTAGAAATAGTTACAGCTCGCAGTATTGTATTTGCTTTGGCACAATCCGGTCTTTGTGCTGCATTTGATAGAGACACAAATAAAAGGCTTTGCTACTTGAATTTAAGTCCACATGAACTAATTTGAAGGCTGTTCTATAACAAGGTAAACAATTCTCTCATCACAATATCAGTTTATGATTCGGATAAATTATCAATGAAGTGCAGAACAACCCCACTTGAGTACACTAGAAAAGCTCAACCAGATGCTGGCTTTGATTTATCTGAGGGTGAGAAGCTGACTTGGCCTGATTTGGTAGTGTTAGATGATATCAATGGCAAAGCTCTCACGTTTTCAACTCAAAGTCATATTTACAAGGTGTTCGATTTGAAGAACTATATACTCTTGTACTCCATATCTGACAAAGAAATTGAAGAAATAAAGATCACTCTTGGCATAATGCAGAAACCATTTTTCACGGCTTTCTGGTTGTAACACAAGTAACCTTGAGTTGATTCATGACGAAGAGATGCTCCTCTCTTACAACAAAGTTCATAAGTCCCTCGAATCTGATCTATCAGGGTTTGTAAATGTCTGGTCAAACTGAATGCTAATGGGAAAGTAATGATTATTTTGAATTATAAGAAGTAAAAGATGGTTTGACTCTCCCCTGTTTAGAAGAGCTTGTTGTAATTTTGGATTTTCTTGGAATAAAAATTTGCAAAATGTCCATTACATTGATATGTGCTTGTCCAGATGACTTTCATGATAGTCCCCAGGAATTGGAATCAAAGCATTAACCAAAAAATATCTGAATATCTGTATTAATTCATCTGAGATGTAAGAAACATTAATTAACCTATTAGACTTAGCCATCATTCGTAAGTAAAATAATTCATTTTATTATGATTTTAAAAATTTGAAATCTCTGCTGTTTAGTTTATATATTGAAATCTAAACTTTTAATGATAGATTTGGAAGGTTTGATCCACGGAGTGCAATCAACTAGTCTGGAGTAAATCCTCAGTATTTTGTACAATATAATTGAAGGAAATTTGAACCTGATTTGGAGACAAATGTTTTGCCTCATTCGCACCGCATTGCAACCAATGTATTTTCAGCATTTAACAAAATCTACCTTTCATTATGCTTATACTGTAATGAGAGAATTATTCATCTTCTAATGTATTCGAGAGGGGTTGCTCTATACTGTAATGAGAGAATTATTCATCTTGTTATAGCGCATGAATTGTATTCGTTCCCGTGGACTTAAATTCAAGTAACAAAGCATTTTATTTGTGTGCCTATCAAATGCAGCACAGAGACCTGACTTTGCCAAAGCAAATATAGTACCGTTAGCTGTAACTATTTGTTGAATTTCATCTCTACACCGATAACAAGTTTTAAACTCTTCCTGCAGCTGAAAATTTCGGAACTTTATCGGAGGATGAGCATTTCCGAAGGCCAACTTGTTACCAATCTCACGGCTTTGAAGTTCGTGAGCAATGTTGGAAATTTCTGAACAACGCTTCTTTTTCCCTTCCATTGTAGTATCGTAGAAACCTATTAAAAATCAAGAATTAATGCTGTTTCTAATCATATCATCTCTACTGACTTTTCAGATATTATATTCACTACAAAGTTGTGTATATTATTATTATGTTAAATTGTTCATGACAGAAATCTATTTCGTATCTAAATCTATTAAAAGTGTGTTTTTAATCTTGCTTTTATATTTCTTCTATAAATTGAATGGAACTTCAAGAATTTCACTCAATCCACTCTCTAACACTCATAAATTTTTTTTAAAAATAATTTTCTCCTTATTTTTTTCTATTGTTTATATAGAATAGGGTAAAATCAAGGGCTTCAGACAAATTCACCACAGCAAAATTCACCATCAATAATTCACTATGGGAAAATTCATTGCCATGAATTACTGGTGGTGAATTTTCCATAAGGTAAATTTGTCATGGTGGTAAATTTTTGCGTGGTGGATTGTTGGCGGTGAATTGCTGGTGGTGAATTTTCCTAAAGCCAAAATAAAGGTGTAAAGCATGAATCAACACTATCAACCACCAACTACCTAAAACTCAAATAATGATGCTAATCCAACAATGAAGTACAAATGAACATAGAATTGTTGGCCTTGAATTTTTCCCTTTATTTTTCTTCTATTGTTTAAATAGGTGAATTTTCCTAGAGCCAAATTCAAGGTGTAAAGCATGAATCAACACTATCAACTACCAACTACCTAAAACTCAAATAATGACGCTAATCTAATAATGAAGTACAAATGAATATAGAATTGCTAACTGTGAATTTTCTCATTTATTTTTTTCTATTGTTTATATAGAATAGGTTAAAATCAAGGGCTTTGAAAAAATCACCTTCAACAATTCACCATGGGAAAATTCACCGCCATTACAAATTCACCTCATGGAAAATTCATCGCCATGAATTGCTGGTGGTGAATATTCCATAAGGTGAATTTGTCATGGTGGTGAATTTTTCCATGGTGAATTATTGGGGGTGAATTTTCCAATGGTGAATTGTGGCAGTGAATTTTCCTAAATCCAATATAAAGGTGTAAAGTATGAATCAACACTATCAACTATCAACTACCTAAAACTCAAATAATGACAATAATCTTACAATGAAGTACAAATGGATATAGAAACATAAACAATAAAGTACTATTACTATAATTCCTATGCCATGGTTGAATACCTTGATAGCTCTTCTCCATCTTGCTAATTTATATGCTAGCTTCCCCTCAAATTTGCAGTATGCAAGAATAAGCCTAATGTTCGTGACATGAAAATATCAAAGACAGTGATTGTAGTCTTAAAATGAAAGGGATAGGTCTCTTTTATAGAAAACCAAATTTGAATGAAGGGCCAAGATTAAATGATGATGATCAATGGGTGAGATTGCTTGGAGAAGCAAGGAAATAGGGTTAGGGCAAAATATTGTCTAGTTAAGGATGGATGATGGAGATTGAAAGGTAATAAAACATTATCAAAGGTGGAGGTTAATTGGGATAAGGGAGGAGATTAACACAAAAAATGAGGTTACTGAAGTAAATTAAATAATTATAAAATTATTTAATTTAGGAGGAATCAAGAAAAATTAAATAAAAATAATAATTATTTAATTATAGTAAAGAGGGAAATGTTGACTTTTAATTAAAATTATTTGGAAACAATTATTTAATTAAAAAGTAAATAATTAAAATAATTATTTAATGGTAGAGAGAAAAATAGAAAATAATTAAATAAGTAAGCTTTATTTCATTATAGAAGAAAATAATTAAATAATTAAAATAAATATTTAATTATAGAAGGAAAACAGAAAATAAATAATTAAATAAATAATAATTTATTTTAATCAAAGGAAGGATATAAAAAAAAAGATGAATTAATTTAACAATGAAAATTATTTAATTAATAGAAGAATATGACTTTAGAAAATAATCAAATAATTAAAACTATTTTTTAAAAAAAAAAATTCTTACAAATAAATTTACTTAGAAAGAAGTTTAGTAATAGTAAGCATACTCTTATTTTTAAAAAAAAATTAAAATAAAAAATTGTAATTAAAAATTCGTTAAAAAAAAATTGAAGTATGAAAATTTGATTGATTGTCTATAAATTGATTAGTTATTTCAATGCTAAGAGTTAATTCTCAAAAAATTAAAATAAA
>VDFB02153783.1:0-15654 GCA_007258455.2 Sequoia sempervirens
GGGTTATGTTGATGCGTGTTTTGTGACACAACAAACATCTACTAGAATAAAGTGTCCAAGACGCTCTATCCCCTCTTGAAAAACTACCTTTTATGCTAAGATTGCAAGTAAGATCATATGGTAATTCCAATGTTTAAGATGAATGCGGATGAGCTCTGTGGTTTTGATGTGATTTGCTGGTTATGACAAGGGGACTTATGCTAGGCTTGTTCAATTCACAATGAAGGTCTAGACAATGAAGCTCTATTGCTTGGGTCATGGATCAAACAAACTAAAAAAGGAGATAAGGGTTTAGAAGTTCTAATCTACTCCTAAGAATTCAAGAGACGGTATTGACTTGGTGGAACCAATAACCACGCTTTGCTTCGCCACGCTCAACGACAACTACACAAAGGGGGTGCAATCTTCACGGGAATGTGCTTATGATTTTCAAGTCGTGAATAACTACCATCAAATCGAACAATAATTATCTAGACAGAAGTTAAGCATCCACAAAATAAGCTCAGGCTAACTTTACGCATTGAATGAAAATCATCCATTCAAAGAAAGTATGAGCAAAAAGTTTCACCATAAATCAATACTTATCAGATCTTGCATTCATCTAACATACATGAAATAAAATCTAAACTATGATGAGGGATAAGAACCATAACAACTCCAAAATAAGAGAAGTAATCACCAGCAGAACAATGCATGCATTACTTATTACTTTGGCAGTCTTACAACAATTGCTTATCTCAACATGTTTTGCAACATGCTCCCATGCTTTACAAATGAGGGGGTGAGCTCAATTTATAGGCTCCCCGATTACAGTTCAATGGCCAAGATTAATTCAGGATCAACGGTGGAGATTATAGAATAAAACCCTAATTAGGGTTTGTTACCCCTCGACCAATGAGAAAATTACATTCGAGGACACTTGTCCTTTTTGCTAAATATGAACCAACAAATAAAATAGAAAGTTGTTGCATGTTGATTTGGAATGATTTGATTGGTCGAGGCGCCACTTCAGTAGGTTGGATGACCTCCTTGGCTACTTTGTTCTTTTCCATGTTCTTGCCTTAGAATATTTTTTCTTGCCAATGACTCTATCCTTTGTGTTTTGATCTTGGATGAATTTGGCTTCGTCTTCTCACCTCGCCTTGGAGCACCTGTTTAGACTTGAAGTTCTTAAGTCTTTCTTCTCGGACTGCTTTGGAATTTCTTCAAGTGCCTCGAATTTGGAGAGGAACTCCCCTGTGCTTTTGCCGCAATGAAGGAAATTGGAACTTTCTCAGTGGAGAATTTCCCATACTTAGCCAAATTTTGGCTACTTTGTAATACCTTCAATTTCATTTTGTAACATCTTCCAGATTCTGGCCATTTTTGTGCTCAAATAAACTTCGCTAGTCGATTTGTCTTCAATTTTGAATTTGGCTTGATGTACTTGATGATGTGCTTGCTGTTGTCTTTATGATGCCAAATTCTCGATGTGTAAGGGTGGACTCCCCAAGTTTTCTTTCATCTCCCTTCAAATCGGACTTTACACTTTCTTTGCCATTTTCCTCTTTGAAAATTCGCCTCGTGTAGTCATCCACCTGCAGGAAACAAAATAAATAAATTTAGATTTTCTCTCTCCTAATTTCATTTTAAGGCTTTTAATTTTCTCTAAAATGGCTAATTTATTTGATTTTATCTTTATTTTATTTAGCCATGGCAAAAATTATTCATCAATCCCAATGTTGGATGAAGATTTTCATTTTCTCTCTCCTAAATTCAAGCTCTGGAGTTAAATTTTTAACACTCTCTCTCCTGAAGTCACGGTGAATTTTGTGTCGAATTTATCATTTCAAAGCGAATTTCATATTCTCTTTGCAATTTTCATCTTGGCACGAGCGTATTTCATATTTAATTCTCCATTTTATCTCCCGAAATCGGAATTCTCACTAATTTGCCATACTCTCTCTCTAGAAGTCGAACTCTCTAAGACTTGTTTTTTTTTTAATCCACTTGTCCAAATGTCATGGTAAATTCCCAAGGTGATTTCCTTCTTTCCAATTTCACTTTGCCATAACTTTCTTTCCGTCCAATTTCATTTGGCCACAATTTTCTTGCCGTCCAATTTTATTTGGCCATGATTTTTAATCGTCCAAAATTACTTTGCCATAAATTTCAATCGTCCAAAGTAATTTGGCAAAATTTATTTCATCTTCCTAGAACGTTTGGCATGATTTTCTTTAGACATTTTGGACATAGGCGAATTTTCCTTCTTTTCAAGCATGGTGAAATTTTAAAGTGTCAAGCATATATTTTTTAATTTCTCAAAGCCCACACTTAGGCAAAATTTTTTAATTTTCACACTTCTCTTTGATGTGGCGGACTTTGCCTATGTTTTGGCCATTAAATCTTCTCCATATGGCGGACTTCACTTATTCTCAAGCCACTTCCAAAGGCAGACTTCATCATGTTTCTTGCCATAAGTCTTGGCTTGGGGCGGACTTTGTTAAATGTTTTGCCATCTCAACATTTCCTAAGGTGGACTTTCATTCTTCTCTTGCCATTGGATGGCAGACTTTATTACCTTTCATGCCACTTCCTTTCTAGCTCAAGGCGGACTTCATTAAATGTTTGGCCATTTCACTTTTGGACAAGGCGGACTTTAGCACTTAGCTTGCCATTTTCCTTTTTGACCTGAGGCACTTTGTCAGATTTGTTGCCATTTACCAATTGACTAAGGGCGGACTTGCTAGGGTGGCTTGCCATATGTCTTCAAGGCTGGTACGGGCTTCTTAAAGCTTTTTCCAAAGACCTAAGAGATGGCGGACTTTGGAGATAATATTCCGAAAGTTGGTCGGACTTCATAAAGCATTTCCCAAATCACTTTCCAGCTGGCAGACTTAATAAAGTATTTTCCCAAATGACTTTTGAAAGATGGGCGGAGTTTCCTAAGTCTTCTCCAAAAAACTTTATTAAGGTGGCGGACTTCCCAAGGTCTTTGCCATTTCATTTTTTATATGAATATCAGACTTTCTGAACTTTTCCAGATTTTAAAATTAATTTTCGTGATTTTTTGACTGATTTTTTTCCAGATTTTAATCGGTTTTCTGTGATTTTCTGATCTGGAAGTCTGATTTTTGATGATTTTTCATTGATTTTTTCAAAATTTTCAAACTTAATCAGATTTCACCAAAATTGATTTTTCGTGATTTTCTGTTTGTTTTTTGGGCCTTCTAAGTGGATTTTCGAAATTTAGGCACTTTCTAAATATGGAAACCCCGACAAAAATAGCAACTTTCAAAAAATAGCCCCTAAAAAATAGGAAGTCCGAAATGGGCCAAAAAACGCGAAAATGAAGTCCCTAAAAAATAGGGGCCCACAGGGTCAAAAAATGCAAAAAGGGAGTTGGTCGAACTGATGAACGACAGCCGCCGTCCTTCGGCCCTTTGAGTCTATTTGAGATAAAAGTTTAGACATTGATTCCCCGACTAAAATCACAACTTGGTCTAATGGTGGCTCAAACTCTTCATTGCAAAGATTGCGATGGCAGCTATATGCCAAGGCAAAACCAAAAGCAAAGAAAATTCCCAATTTGCAATGGGGCGAGGTGTGAATTAGGTCACAACATCTGGTGACTCCACGTGAGGAATGTTCCTGAACATTCCAAAGATAAAGACCTATTCTGAATCTGGAATCTCTGACTAAATCAAACTAACTTACCTCTAGGTTAAAAGTGTACTTAGAAAGAAAAGAAATCCTAGATTGGATCAAGACACTTTTCCCTTCAATCACAAGTGTGTGCAAATGCGTTTATTCCATCTCATGAAATCAGTATGACTTTTTGGTTCTGTCATGGCAGGTTTTGTAATTTGTCCCAACTCCAAAAGCATCCTTGGATAGAGCCTTGGAGCCAGCGAGCGTCTATAGCCCCGGCAAGGTTATCTTCTATAAACTCACGGAGATTGCTCTACTTCCCGCGATTTATAATTTTTTGATTTTCTTATTTTTCACTTTTGATGATTGATCGATTTGAGGGCACGCCTATAGAGATGTCCACACACCCAAAAGCCAAATGTTTTGATTCTTCTATTTTTCTTTATTTCTCTCGATAATTCTTTTCTTTTCACATATTTCCACATTTTGGCTTGTAAGCAGTGAAGCTCACATGGGTTTGAGTATTATAGTGGCGCTGGAGCCAGACTTTTGATTAGCCTAACCTTGACTTCTCCTAGGAAACCATAATGACTCAGAGAAATTATCAAATGTGTGAAAATATAGTGATCTTCAATACTTAGTGTCTAGACACAATATACGATTCCCCTTCTAGCCAAGTACAAATCCTAACCTAAAGTTAAACTAGAAGGATTCAGTCTCGGATTCCGAGATTCCTAACGAGTACTTATCAATGGAATAATCTAAACATTACTTTGTGGAATAAGACCAGTGTGTGCGTTTGGAATACCTTACCTTCTTGCAAATGGAGATCCACCATTTATTCAAAGCAACTAAATCTAAGGGAAAGCAAACGAAGGGAAGCAAGCAAACAAAGCAAACTAATCTAAGAAAGCAGGAAAACTGAAAGCAAACGCACACCCAAACAGGAAAAGAAATCTAATCTAGCTATGTACAAAGCAAGACCCGATGGGAGTCTATGACTGGAAGTAATGCTTTAGAAATTGCCCGTTGACGGGCAATGGAACTTCTTCTCCAGTTAGTGTCTTCAACTTAAAAGCATTGTCCCCCACAATTCTCCTCGAATCCGAAGGGACCTCATAGACCTTTACACACATCGCCTCATTGCAAATGGGGACCCTTCATTTTTTTTTTCTTTTTGGTTTTGCCTTGGCATCGCAATTGCTTATCACCAGTCTTTTTGCAATGAGGAGTCTTAATTTTGAATGGTCACCCGAATCGAGTCAGTCAGTTTTAGCCTAGATCATCAGATAAACGCCTATCGTTAAAGGCCCGAGATAAAGACGATCGGTTGCCAAATAAACCACACTCTAGTTTTAGGGTTTCTCACCCCCCGGGCCCCTATTTTTAGGACCTACTTTTTGGCACTTTTGGGCAATTCTGGGATCCCTATTTTTTAGGGTCTATTTTTGGAAAGTTGCTATTTTTGGAAAATTTCTATTTTTAGAAAGTTTCTATTTTTAGAAGGGTCACGAGTTTCAAAATCCACTCAGAAGTTCGAAAAGATCATCGAAACTCTCAGAAAATCGATTCGAAATTTTTTGAAATTTTGGTAAAACTCTGGAAAAATCACATAAAAAAGTTCAAAAAATCTGGAAAATTTGTTCAAAAATGGTGAGAAATTCTGGAAAATCACAGAGAAATCTGGTAAAGAGCATCGAAAATGGTGGATAAGATGATCAATTCATCAATAAATGGGTAAGAATTCATGAAATTCGTCAAGAAATCTGGAAATTTGTGAAGAATCTGAACAGTTCATGGAAAATCTGAACACAATCATGGAGAGAACTAAGATATACACCTTCAGCCTTAGTCAAGAAAGATGCCAATGACAGAAAAATCTGAGCAATGGCCAAGCAAACTATGGATTCCGCCTTAACAAAGCCAGGTAAAAGTTGGCAATGGCTGACAATGTGAAGCAAATGGCGTAACATCTGAAGCAATGGACAGTCCCAAGCTGAAGTCCGCCCAGGGAAGGAGAGGAAAATGTCTAAGGAAAGTTGGCAATGGCCAACCAAAGGCTAAAGTCCACCCTCCAACCAAGGCAAATGGCAAGAAAGAGGATGAAGTCCGCCCTTGATGAGATGGTCAATGGCAATCAAAACAAGGAAGTCCGCCCTCCAAAGCATCCAATGGCCAAACATGCAAGCAAGTCCGCCCTAGTCTTGGCCAACCAAATGATGAAGTCCGCCCTCCAACCAAGGCAAGTGGTCAACCACAAGGCAAAGTCCGCCCCAGCCAAGAAGTTAAATGGCAATGAAGAGTGTGAAGTCCGCCCAAGACAAAACAGAAATTTGGCTAAGGCATGGACAAAGAGAAAGTTAAAGTGGCCAAAGAAATGCTAAAGTCCGCCCATAAAAAAGAAGAAAATGTCTAAGAAAATGAGGCAATGGCCAGACCAACAGCCAAGTCCGCCCTTGAAAGAAATGGTCAATGGCAATAAAATGCATGAAGTCCGCCTTGGGTTGGAAGAAATGGCTAGGAAGATGTTAAAGTCTGCCCAGCCAAAGATTGAAATGGCTACTAACAGGCTAAAGTCCGCCTTAAGCTGATGGCAAGGAAAAGACCAAAGTCCGCCTTGAAATGGCTAGAACATAGTCAAAGTCCGCCCTTGGACATGAAAAAGATGGCTCAACACTTAGCCAAGTCCACCTAAAGCAATGGCACAAACATGGAGAAATTCCGTTCTAAGGAAGGTGGCATAAGATTAAGACAAGTCAGCCTGATGGAAATGGCCTGAAATCTGGTAAGGTCCGCCCTTAAGAAATGTTGAAGTGGCATCAAAATGGAGGAAGTCCGCTTTGGACAAGATATAAATGGCAGTAAAATAAAGCAAGTCCGCCCTAGACATAAAATGGATAGTAAGCCAAGTAACAAAGTCCGCCCATGAAAAAAGATGAAAAGTCTAAGGCATGGACAAAGACAAAGAGGAAGTGGCAAGAAAAGACCCAAAGTCCGCCTTGTCCAAAGCATTAAATGGCATCCAAACAGCTAAAGTCCGCCTTGGGAGAAAGCAAAAGTGGCTGGGAGAAGTATGAAGTCCGCCATGCTTAGAAGTGAGGAAAAAATCAAAATTTTGCCTAAGTTCAAACCTTCGGAAAATGAAAATATATGTTTGACACTTTAAATTTTTGCCATGCTTGGAAAGTGTTAAAATATGCCCAAGTCCAAACATCAAAGTGTTCCGAGAAAATTTTCGCCATGGCTAGATAAATTCTGGAAAAAGGCAAGAAAATTTTGCCAAAGACTTTGGAAGATTGAAGCTTACGGCAAAATATCTTGGACGATTTAGAATTTTGGTAAAATAATTTTGGACAATGGCCAAATAATTTTGGACAAGAAGAAGATTTATGGCCAAATAAAGTTGGACGTGGCCAGATAAATTTTGGAAAAAGGCAAGAAAATGTGGCCAAGTAAAATCAGAAGGCAGGAAAATGTGGCCGAATAAAATTGGACGGAAGGAGAATTAAAAGCCTGAAAATGAAATTTGTAAAAAATCTTTCAAAGCTTATCTTGAAAAGTTATCTAAAATAAATTTGTTTTGTTTTACTGCAGGTGGATGACTACGCAAGGCAAAGGAGGTCTGAACAAAGAAAGAACCAATTATTCAAGGAGGGCTGAGCGAAAAGAAATCTTCGCTACATCACTTTTGTATATGCTTGCCTCTCCTCCACGCGCTCAACATTGAATTGGCACTTGAAGGAATTCCAAAACAATCCAAGTCTAAGCAGGTGCCCCAAGGCGAGGTGAGAAGAAGAAGCCAAAGTCATCCAAGATCAAGCACAATCAATAAAGTCATTGGTATAAAAAATATTCTAAGGCAAGAACAAGGACAAAGTGACCAAGTAAGACATCCAACAAGTTGAGGTGAAGCCTGGGTCATCTTCACGACCAGTAGGTGATTTTGAAATCGTACAACAACTTTCTATTTTATTGTTAGTTTATATTTAGCAAAAGGACAAGTGTCCTCAAATGAAATTTTCTCATTGGTCAAAAGTGACAAAACCTAATTAGGGTTTTATTTTGTAATCTCGGTCGTTGATTTGAAATCAATCTTGGCCATTGTAGTTGTCATTGGGGGCCATAGGGTGGGCTCAGCCCCTCGTTTTGTAAAAGCGACCAAGGACATGTTTAGCGAAACATGTTAAGATAAGTAATTGTTGTAAGGCGCCAAGTAATAAGTAATGCATTACATTGTTTTGATGGTGATTGCTTCTCTTATTTTGGGTTGGCATGGTTCTTATCCCTCTTCATGGTTTAGATTTTTATTTCATGTATGTTAGATGAATGCACAAAGATGTCGATAAGAAGTGTTGATTATGGTGAAACTTTGCTCATACTTTCTTTGAATGGATGATTTTCATTCAATCGCATTAAAGTTAACGACATTTTTATTGGATGCTTAACTTCTGTCTGGATAAATATTGTTCGATTCGATGGTAGTTATTCATGACATGAAAATCATAAGCACATTCCCTTGAAGATTGCACCCTCTTTGTGTAGTTGTCATTGAGCGTGGCGAAGCAAAGCGTGGTTATTGGTTCCCCCAAGTCAATACCGTCTCTTGGATTCTTAGGAGTAGATTAAAACTTCTGAACCTTTATCTCCTTTTTCAGTTTGTTTTGAGTCCATGACCCGAAATGAAGGTTTTCTCACAGACTTCATTTGTGAGATGAGACAATCACAACGCATAAGAATTCCCCTTGTGTACAGTATAATCACATCAAACCACGAGAGCTCATCCGCATTCATACTTAAACATTGGATGCCATTTATGATCTTACCTACAATCTTGCTCCACGGTAGTTTTCAAAGAAAGAGGGATAAGCGTCTTTGGACTATTCTAAGTGTTTGTTGTGTCCTTAAAATACGCCAGGACCCATCCATAGATTTGTCAAATTTATTGTGGTCTCCCTCTTCTCCTACCACGTGAGCTACGTCCCAACAAAGGACTAAGTCGGAAATTCGAAACACCTTAACTCTTGCTCGTTTGTCGAACCATCTTTTAACAATGTCTTGATGTTTGGCAAATTTCTCCAGGGCTTGATCTCTTTTTTCTTCCAAAAGCAGTAACTGCGACAATTTGGTTTTGACCCTCTCTTCTTCCAAACACTCCTGCATGAACTGCAAAGTTGGAATCCTCAACTGTATAGGAAATATTGGATCTTGCCCATAAACCAGGGGGTAGGGTGATATACCCAATGAACTCTTTACTCTTACTCTATCCGCCCAAAGAGCAAATCTCAATTGCGTGTGCCAATCCCTCGGATTTTTGTCTAGCAGTTTCTTGATGACATTCAATAAATTCTTGTTCGTGGATTCTGCCAATCCGTTACCCTGGGGATAGTAATTTGAAGAAAATTTTAGAGTAATACCATACTCGAAAGCCCAATTAGAAAATCTCAATGAAGAAAATGCAGAACCATTATCACACACTAAAGCATGAGGACAACCAAACCTGGTGATAATATTTTCTTCCAAAAATTTGATTACGGTATCAGAAGTGCAAAATTTCAAAGCCTGAGCTTCTGACCACCGCGTGCAGTAGTCAGTTGCGGTTAGAATATACCTGTGTTGTGCCGAGGAAGGTGGATTGATCATACCAATGAAATCGAGTCCCCACTTTGCGAAGGGTCGCACTTCAATCACAGGTTGCAGTTGCATAGCTGGGTTCTTTTCTCGTGCAGCAGTGATTTGGCATGTATGGCAAGTCTTCACGTGATCGTATGCATCTTTGAATACTATCGGCCAATAATAACCGGCCATCAAAATTTGGTGTGCTGTTGCAAGCGCTCCTCTGTGACCGGTTCCAAATCTGGAATGGAAATGCTCTATTTTCTGTTTAGCTTCTTCTTTTCCCAGGCACCTTAGAAAAACTCCGTGATTTCTTCTGTATAACACTGCTCCTTGCAGCATGTATCTTTGGCTTTTCATTCGTAAAGCTCTCTTTTGCACTGGATTCAAATGGTCTGGGCATTTGTGATTGAGAAGGAAGTAGACGATATTGTCATACCATTCGTCAGGGGATACTCCTTGAAGTTCATACACTTGTTGTACAAGTCCCGGTCCGGTGGCAATGGTCTGTGTCAAAGCTTGGCCGTGGACGATCTTCATTGGTTGAATTTCAACATCATACTCCTGAATAATTGTGACCCACTTTCCTCTCCTTTCTCCTAGTTCATTTTGCATTAGGAGAGTTTTAACTGTCACATCTGGGACCACAACAAAGACTTTACTTCTCAATATGTAGTGACGGAATTACATTATTGCCTTAACCAAAGCATATGCTTGCTTCTCAACATTCAGTTATTTTAGTTCCGCATCCTTGAAAGGTGCACTCATAAAAGCAATAGGATGTTCATCCTTTTCTTCTGCCTTTTGTGTTAGCATTACGGCACATGTATGCTCTGATGCGAAAGAATAGAGATAAAAAGGCTTTGTATAATCAGGACAAACTAAGACAGGAGCGTCAATTATGGCCTGTTTAATTTCTTCAAAAGCTTTTCTCGCCGGCTCCGTCCATTCTATCTTTGCATCCTTTTTGAGCATTTCATTCAGGGGCCTGACTATCTCAGTGAATCCTGTTATAAATTTTCTTACAAAGTTAATCTTTCCGAAGAAAGACTTCAATTCCTTCTGGCTTGACGGCAAGCCGATCCTTGAAATAGCCTCTACTCGATCAGGGTTGATAAGAATACCCTTTTCTGTTATCACATGGCCAAGCAGTTTTCCTTCAGTCACCCCGAATACACATTTCTTCGGGTTCAAGGATACTCCGTATTTTCGGCATCTTTCAAATATCCTTATCAAATCTTTGACATGGGTTTCTCTCCTCTTTGAAAACACAGTAAGATCGTCCATGTAGACGATGATGCACTTCCCTATGAGATCCTTGAAAGCGATATCCATAGCCCTTTGAAAGGTGGCTCCGGCATTGATCAAACCAAATGGCATCCTTTTGTAGGCAAATGTACCCCACTTTGTTGTGAATGCCGTCTTAATCCTGTCCTCAGGTTCCACGAGCACTTGATTGTAGCTAGAATATCCATCGAGGAATGACATCATCTAGGATCCATTTACAATTTGAATGACTTCATCTAATGAGGGTAGTGGATAATTGTCCTTTTCCGAGGACTTGTTAAGATTTCATAAGTCTACACACAACCTTATCTCTCCGTTCTTTTTTCGGACAGGTACCAAATTGGTGACCCACGTTGAGTGGCATACTGGAAAGATAATGCCAGCTGAAAGTAACTTCCTTCTTGAAAAATGAGGGGCTCTAGCAGAGGATTCACAGGCCTTTGGCGTTGTCTAAATGGTTTACTGCCTGCTTTGAGGGGAATAGTGTGTGTAATAATTGAAGTATCATATGTTTTCAGACCCTCATAGCTCCAGGCAATAATGTCTTTGAATTGTTTCAAACTCTTGATTATTTGCTCTTTTTCTTCATGTGTGCATACTTTATCAATGAGAACATCTCACTTCTTCCTGCGTTCCAAGGTTGACCGCTTCATGTTGGCCTCCTTCCTCTCTTTGGTACTTGATGGCATTGATCTGATCTTGATCGAAGATCCTTTCTAGTTGTATCATTCCTTTAGGAATGTTATTGGTCTTCAAATTCATTATGCCCTCGGTATCAAATTCAGCTTCCCCTCGATCTTCTTCTTCGTCAATGACTTGAGTGAGGAAAACATCTGAATTTGTCAAGAAATCAAGGATGTGCTTGTCGTCGTCGAACACTTGGAAGTTTGTAATGTTATCTGGAACTGATGGTGTCGAAGTGATTTCTACTGTAAATTTCTTCACGGCATCCATCTCCAGCGGCTCTAAGGAACTTGCTGATTGGGCTAAAGAACTTGCCACTTTGTTTTGAGAACGATACACTGATTTGATGTTGAAAGCGTCAAAGCTTTCGATGAGATCCCAAACATGGTTCCTGTATCCTCTCAGTCTTTTGTCATGGCAAGCGTATTTTTTTCTTACTTGCCTTACTACAATTTCTGAATCACCATAAACATGTAGCACTTTGACTTTTTTGCGAATTGTGTGGAGCAATCCGTGAACTAAGGACTCATATTCTGTAACATTGTTGGTACATGGAAATTGCAATCTCAAGGCGGATAAATAGGTCTCGCCTGATGGACTAATAAGCTCATACCCAGCTTCGTTGCCTTTCCTAGATTTTGAACCATCGAACCTCAAGGTCCAAACTTGTTCTCGTTCTGTGAATTGATGAGGAGTGGGAATTTCTTTCTTCTGAACTGAATCCTTTTGAAATTTGTCTATTTCTGGTGTTATCTCTTCTCTTGATGATAGTTCTCTGTTAAAATCACTGTCTTCATTTCGCATTGTCAAATTAAGACACTCGGCTTCTGAAACTTGGGAAATTCTTGCGCGTACTTGATCTAGGGCCACTTTGCACATTGCGCAAGAGAACTCGGAATGGAAAGCATTATGGATCCGGCACCAGTTGGGCAATAACAAGTCTTGCATACAAGCACGACTCCCCAATTCTTTCTCTTGTCTTGTACTCCTGAGCTCAAATCTTCTGAAATTCTCAAACATGCTCTCACTTTCATCTAGTGAAAGCTCTTCATCACTTTCAGTGGGGTCTTCTGCGGGATCTGCAATATCTAGTGAATCTTCCTGATTATTTGAGCATTGTAGCATCATAACCTCTGAGGCTTTTGGTCTGTACTGTCCTAGGTCTGTATCACAGAAGAGAATTTCATTGTTTTCTCCGTTTTCAGTAATCATTAGCTTAAGTCTCGGTGTGCTTTCAACTCTAATTTGATTGGGAATACCCCACCATGGTAACCACATATGTGAGAAATCGGTGGCGAAGTAGCCGTTCAATCTACGGGTCCAGTCTCGTCCCAAGACCATTCCGTATCCATCTGGGATATCGACTACAGAAATGTCGATGAAATGCTGAATTCTGGGATCGGATGATAACTACATATGAATATTATTCAACTCTCCTATGACTGGAACTTCCGTTTTATCTAGCTGTGTCACTTTCTTATTTGTCTTAGTGGGTGTCAAACCCAATCTGTGGCACACAACTAACGGCATGACGTTACTAGATGCTCCTGAGTCGATTAGACAATTGTGTAGGAGTTTGTTGAAAATCCAGAGAGAAACAAGGAAAGGAGCTGGCTCGTCTTTCCCTTGATAGAATATTACTGGGTTCCCTTTCTGTATTCCGGCTTCTGTCTCTTTCGCTCTACTATTCCTTCCCACTTGGGAAGCTTCTATTTCTCTGGCGGAATGCTCTTCTACCTTAGGCCCTTTTGAACTTTTGGTGTGTTTGCTCAATTTTGGTTAACTGTTGACCTGGCATTTCTATGCCTTCTTTTACCTTATACAAGCCGCGAGTTGTTTTGGAACTCTGGGATCCTTGGGCGATCTTTTCTGTGTGGGACGGTACTTGACGCTGTTCGTCCTGAACAATATTTACATTGGCCGTAGAACTTGCAGTCTTGTGAATTGTGTTGGATACCTCTTGTGTCTGGTCCCTTCAGGTTGTCAAGGAATGTGTCCCTTATCTCTGGCACTTTCATTAGTTCAAACAATGACACGCTCACCTTGATCTTCCTTACCTCCTCGGTGACATACTGGCTTAGTCTCTTTAGTTCGTCCTTAGGAGGAGAACTATTAGTGGAGCTATTAGCATTATTGCCTTGCCGGTATTGAGGCGTGTCTCTCGGGAGAGGCGGATTATTGCTTGCGTTCGGATGCGGAGGTGTTTGGAAATTGTGCGGAGGGACAGATGATGTCAAAGGCTCTTGATTCTTCCTAAAATAAACCTTTGGCGGGTTGTTGCCTGTTTGTTGAAACGCTTGAACTTCCTTTATGCCTTTGACCAGCACACTGTTGTTTAACGGTGGAAAGTAATAGTTGGCCGTATCTTCATTAGGTCCATCAGCCACTGTGCATGAGTATATGGAAGGTGGCGCCTCCATGGGCCCATTTGCTGATGCTGGTGGAAATTTTCCAAATTGATCATAAGCTTGATATTGTTCACATGGCGGTGGAAATGTGAAATCTTCCAAGACTAAAGCTTGGTCATATTTTACCACAGGTACTATAGCGGTGGATGGATCATCTGGTGTTTCTTTCAGCATTTCCTTCTGGAAAATATCAGTTGCTAGTTGAAATTCTCGACACTGCATCTCAGAATGTTGATTGGTATTGTGTAGCCGACACCATCCTGACAAAGCAGACTCGGCAAGAAGTATATTCTTGGTTGGACGGTTTTCTCGAGCTGTTGGATTATCAAGTGGAGATGGCACACTGCCATTATTTGGTCCAGTATTCCACACCCTTTTTTGATATCCCTGATTATTGTTACAATAGCCTTGAGCATTGCTTGACTGACCTTGGTAATTTTGATAGTTACCTTGGTATCCTTGAGAATTTCTTTGGATGCTATGGAGTTGATTGTTCTGATTCCTTAGGTGAGTTACTTCGGTAGATAACTTCTTCACTTGTTCGATCAACTCTTTCATCTCTTCCTTTTCTTCAGGGGTTCTAGTGGACGTTGCTATACTTTGCAGATACACAGGCTGGGAAGGTTGTGCTTGAGAAATTGGGCCTCCTGGGTGAATCACTAGTTGATTACTTGATGGGGGAATGGGATTCATAATTGGCACATGATGAGCCAATGCTTGATTGATTCCCGCTATTTGGTTTGGCATAGCAGCATACCCCAAATGGTTAAGGGGCCCAGCAACATTCATGCCTAAGTCAGAGTTAACTTTAATTGCTTCGGCATATGCTCCTTTGAGGTCAGGCAGGACTGGGTTGGCCCTTCTTACAAACATGGATGTAAGACTGTCCAAAGCGGCATAGTATATTGGCAAAGCTGCGGCATCATTCAATTCATATGGATCTCGTAACCTTGTGTATGCCTTATGAAATCTATTGTTGAAGGCACTGATCAGCTCATGCTCAGCTCTCTTCACTTCAACAAACTGTCGGTAAAGTTCAGCTGGTGTGGTCAGCAATCGAAATTTTGCCAAGAAGGCTTCCTTCAAATTTTGCTAGGTTCGAATTGAATTTACTGGTAGGTTCACATACCAATAATATGCTTCCTCTCCTAAAGAGCATGGGAACAATCGGCATGCTACATCTTCACGTTGGATGTCTCGGTTTTGGAGAGTATCTTAAAAAAATTTGATATGTTCATTGGCCGTCCAGTTCATATCGCTGACCTGGAATTTGGAGCAAAAATGCTCCGGATTCTTCGGCATCTCATGATAATCGGCAAAAGTGGTAAGAGGCGATGCGTTGGCTGGACGCCAAGCCATTGGAATGTTTGGCTGATTTATCTGAATTGGTTGAAAAGGTTGTACAAGTACTGGAACTTGAGTAGTACTTGGTATGGGAATCTGTGATGGCGGTGTTTGGAATAGACTTGGAAAAGCTTCTCCAGATGGTGACGGTACTTCTTCACTAGGACCAACCGCACTAGATGTTTCACCTTGTGATATTTTTGTCTTCTTTCTTTGTTTGTTTCTATGGGGTGACAACTCCACAAATTCTTTGAAGGAATTTGGTGTGGATCTAGTAATTCTTTGAAATCGATCCGCTGAGAAGGAACCAATTTGATCCAGTGTGTCTTAATCTTGTTGAGGACGTGTGGGAGCTGCTTCGGAAGCTTGTTGGTTTACTTGTTCTGGAATTGGTTGGTTAGCTTGTGGATCAACTCATTGATTCGCCGACTGGTTAGCTTGTCTGTTCTGTTGTCGCTGAAGGGATTCAAATCTTTCCACAAGACGATCTCTTTGGAAATTGAACTCAATGCGTTGTGCTCGTTCTTCTTCTTCTTCAAGGATGAATTGCATTCAAAGCCAATCAGGGGCGTTTCTTGACTTACCCGCAGCGAGTCGGTGATGGGTATCCTCCACGATGCGTCATTGAAAACGGTTAGTAACGCGGTAGGGATCTTGATTTGGATCAGGAATGTTGGCCAGGAGCCCC
>VDFB02153785.1:0-53965 GCA_007258455.2 Sequoia sempervirens
GAGGGGTCTCTGTCATCCATGTGTTTCCCCCATACATCAACGGAGTCTGGAGTGACGTCAGGAGGAGGATGCCAACCATCATCAACATCTTTTTCCTTCTCTTTATCTTTATCCTCGCGCCGAGGCGAGATTGCAAGCGCCAAACGCAAAAATCTTTTGCTAGAATCTGGCCAACTAGAGCCAGAAGCAGGAGTGTTATCAGAGGGCCACCCAGAACCGCCACCATTGCTCCTTGTAGCTCCTCCAGAGAACCATCCCTAGCCAACCCACGGAGGAGAGCGGGTCCACCGAGGAGGGCAGGAACCACACCGAAGAGGAGGTTGAGAGTAGGGGCGAGCTGAGCCACTCTGCTGCTGGCCCTGAGAGGGTGACCGGTCGCGAGAGGAGGTGGGCGAAGTGGGCACCCGAGCAACAATACACAGGGCATTGCTCTAATGGTCCAAAAGCACCTGCAGGTGAGCCACCTCAAGTGCAACTTTGTTCGCCTGAACCTGAATCTGTAAGAGCACATTAGAGCAAATAATAGCTTTAGAATACAAAGAAACATTTTTACCCATTTGTGTTTTAGCAAATATGCAGGCTTTTTTGTCTTTCCAGATATTGAAGAGGATTTCCACCCTTAAAAGTGTGCCGAAACTAGGTATACCTAGTAGAAAGTCTAGGTGAGTCACCCAGTAGAATTATATGCCAGGAGAAAGGCTCCGGTCTAAAAGGCCAAAAGAAGTCATGAATCCAAGTCCAAAACTGTTGAGCTCTGGTACAAAACAAAAAGAGATGCTTAAAAGACTTAGCTTGCCCAGAGAAAGGGCAACGAGGGTCCTAGACCCCCAAGTGAACAAGCCAAGAACCCACAGGCAAGCCTTGGAAAAGAATACACCAAGCAAAGTGGGCAAGTTTCGGCTCGACACTTGCAGACCAAGTGGCAGAGAATCTTTTTCGCCAGACATGAGTGGGGGATTAAAGAAGCCACCTTTGGTTTAGACTTTCAATCATAGGAAAGTGTGGTGAAAACCACCTATAACCAAGCCTAGGCTTGTAATTTTTGAAAGGGGTGTCTGGGTACCACTTCCAGTCCTTCCACAAAGGCTTGAACCCACGAATTCCCACCTTATGAAATGTTTCTGCAAGAATAGCATTCACCAAACCATCATAAGTAATACGGTGCTCGTTTTGAAGCCTGTAAAGGGCACAAAATTTTTCCCACAACATGATGTGCATTGTGGGTCTATGAAAAACTTGCTGCAAAGTTTGAATACCTTTCTTGTGGAATCTGAGTGCCTTAAGCCAAGGCAACTTAGCCAGAGGCTGACTATTGTTAGCAAAAAGAGGCGACCACCAAACATACTGTTGATTGAGTGAAAGCCCATCACGGAAACCAGAGCCAGCCTAGCAGAGCCAGGACTTAACTGCCTCCCAGGCTCTCCAAATGCTCTTGGCCACGAAAGTTCCCACAATTTGAACCGGTTCCTTCATGACCAGAAGGGTGTGGAAGCCAATCCCCTTCCAGGCGGGTCTGTGAACAGGAAAACCTAACTGAATGCAATGCCTGAGGAGAATTTTCTTGGCTTCATCTCTAGTAAGAGCACAAATTATCCAATTCACACACAATGCAGACCCTTGTCGTTGAGTGGAGAGCAACCCAAGTCCTCTAGAGTCTCTGGGAAGGTAGCAAAATTCCCAGGCAACATGGTGAAACCCTCTGTGGGACTCTGCAGAGGCCCAAAAGAAGTCCCGAAGCAACTTTCCAAGTTTTCCATAGGTAGCTTTTCAAGGGGCCCAACAAGAGGAATAATAGACATGAGTGGCAGCTAGAATTTTGGAGCACACCTAGAATTTCCCTGCCTGATAAAGGGGCTTGGTAATCTAGTATGCAAGCTTCTGCTCAATTCTGAAAAGAACAGCTTGCCATAACTCAACCGGAGAGGCCTAGAAGGCAAAGGGAATGCCCAAGAACCGAAAGATTTCCCCTGGTCCAATCCATTTCCAACCGTACTACTAAAACCAAGGAAGAGCGGGCAATATAGACTATCTTAGCACAAAGTTTTGTGCCACTGAATGGCAGAGCCAGACACAAGGAAAAAAGTGTTAAGACATTCCAGAGCCGCCCTGATATTATCCTCTTCCTCTAGAAGAGTGACGAAAGAATCATCAACAAAATGGCCATTAACTAGTTGAGCCTGAGAGTTAGGCAATGAAATGCCTTTGACACGCTATTGAGAGATCGCATTGGCCAAGAGATAGCCAAATCCTTCGGCAACAAGCACATAAAGAGGAGCGAGCGGACATCCTTGCAGAATGGAGCGGAAAAGCCCAAAGGCAAGAGATTGGTGGCCATTAATGGTGATACAAGAAGAGGCGTCCAAGAAGAGCATTTGGACAGCCTAAATGAAATTGGGCCCAAACCCCAAGGCCTGCAACATAGCAAGAATAAAAGGCCATTCAATGCGGTCATAAGCTTTAGCAAAGTCTATTTTAAGAAAAATAGCTTTCTGGTATGAGCGCTTGGCCCACTCCATGCCTTCCCACATAGCAATAATGTTGTCCAAGATAAATCTGCATTTGATAAACCCAGTCTGCTCCAGGCACACAATCTAAGGCAAAAGATGGTGGAACTTCAGAGCAAAAGATTTGGCGATGATTTTGTAAGAAACATTGAGGAGCGTGATTGGCCGCTAGTTGCAAATATCCTCGGGATCTCTAGACTTAGGTATGAATTTAATATTTTCTTTGTTTATTAAATTACCCAGAGATTTAGAATGAAAGGCCTCGAGATAGACTTTGTACAAGTCATTCCCAACACAGGCCCAAAGGGCCTTGTAAAATTCACAAGGGAAGTCATCAATCCCCGGTTCCTTGTCATCGGCCATGGAATGAACAGCTTCCTTAAAGTCTTCAATTGTCAGCAATTGATCACAAAAAGCTCTCTGGGCTGAAGATAGCCTATTTGTCACAACAGCAAGGCAATCCTAGAGGGCTTGCTATCGCATAGGCGTAAACTCCTGAGCAGTGAAAACTTGCTCATAGTGATGAACAAAGGCCTGTAGAATGTCAGGAAGCTCAGAAAGCACCTGAATTCCATCTTTAATTTTTTTAAAGCCTGGAGATGAGTGCCTGGTACGTAGGGACAAAAAACTCCTTGGAGGCACGATTGCCAATTTTTAACCAATGCAACCTGGCTTTGATTTGAGCACCTCTGGCAGCATAATTGTCTGCAACTTGCTTTTTGTGCCTTAATTCCGCCACCCTGACTTGTAATGATGGGGAAAAAGAGCTGGCTGACAAAGCTTCGGTAATTGAGCACAGGTCAGCAGTGGTAGCCTCATAAGACCACTGTCGAAAAATGGCAAGTTAGTGCCCATAAATGCACAGAAATCTAGTCGGGCAAGTGATAGCATCATTCCACCAAGTAATCCAACCTGTACGATGAGCCGGTTTGCACTCCAAATTCCAAACTCTGCGAATGTGGGCCAACATGGGCTGATGACAAAGCAAAGACGTTCAAAAAGAATTGATTTTTGAACGCACAAGGCTGTTTTGTCTCCCATTCAATACGAAAAGAAATGGGGAAATGATTTGACAAGGTCACATCCACAAACAACTTAACCAAGAGTGAAGAGCTGTCAAAAGAGAAAAAAGATTGAGCCGAGATCATAGCACGATCAAGACGTTTAAATATCCTGTCAAAGTCGGCCCTGTAGTTACACCAAGTGTGCCAGAGAGAATGAGAATGGCGGCGGCCAATATTGGGATCGAAAAGCCCCAATTTATTGCGCATGTAAAACCACGCCTCCCTTTCGCCAGCTGCACATTTGAATGGAAAGGTGCCATCTTTATCATAGGCCATCTCTACCATATTGAAATCTCCACACAATAACCAAGTGGCAACTGCCAATGAATTAGCAATCCAAAGCCAATGCACAAAGCGTTCCACAGCATCATTAAAAGCCAAGGTTACCCCAAGTTTCCGGGACGGGGACGGCAGGGGACGGCGGGACGAGTCCCCAAGTTTCCGATTTTTGAGGCCAAAATTAGGGACGGCAGGGGACGGCTATATAAAAATATAGGGAAAATTTAAAAAATATAGGGAAATTTTAAATATTTAACAGATAAATACGAATAGCGCATGCATGATATGTTAGTCGACATTTTAATTTGTTGTCTGCTATGTTTGTTGTCGGTCAGAGTTGGTCTCAAGTCAGAGCTGGCCTGGCCATTCCTACTGTCAAAATGAAAACAATAGTTAGTAAAGAATAATAATGTTACAGGGATGTCACGCGTACTCGCAAAAACATGTTCGTGATTAGTGTTAATTTTAATGTTATTATGAAAACGCCGCGGTCGGGTTGGTTGTGTAACCACCGCCGAGCGTTATATGTAGTCGGGTGGGAATAGTCGGGGAGGATTATGATTATGATAATGATATACGGATGCTGTTATTGATGTTACATTATGCTATTGATGATTCCACTCTTGTACATGATATTTCCTGAGAATGAATAAAGCTTTGGCATTTTCCTATGATATCTTTTAGTGTATTGTTTAATCCTATGTTCTGGTTATTACAAGTTTGCCAGTAGTACGTAGAGTTTGAATCCCATTCCGTAGGCAAACATTTGGCGCCGTTGCCTGAACGGACTAGGGCATCATCCACCATGGCAGCGTAATGGGTCAACCAGCGGAAGAACCTATAAATGCTAATGAGGAACGAGAAGACTCATTGACGGAAGACTTGGTAAATTTGTGGAAAATATCGCTTCGTGATCACGTACGTAGGGAATCCCTCGTTCGGGAGATCCCTGAGGAAGTCATCTGGGATCGGCTGGAAGTGAACGACGAGGTGAACCACCTTCTGAACCGCATGCCCAGGTTGCTGGCCCGCCATTTCATTATTTTGCAAGACTTGCGAGAGGAGGAAGCCCATGAGCGCCGAAGGCAGCAGATCGTGCAACGCTGTGAAGACCAAAACAAACGGGAAGAGGAAGAACGGGATACTAGTCGGCGCCGTACTTCCGGCAACCAGCAATGATCGCTTGAACAACTAAATGCCCGTACGGCCGAACAAAGATAAGAATAGAGTACCTGACGGGCACGGGACTTCGGAAGAGCAAGTTCGGCGATCACTCAGACTACAAGAGCAAGAAAATCGGCGAAGACAACTAAGGCAAGTCGGTAAGGAACTAGATGAGGACTTAATTGAAATTAATCAGAGCATAAAAATAACATATGAAAATTTGCAAAAAATAGACACATCTATTGAACGAGCACACTACAGTTTGATAGAAGGAAGGGATGAAGACCCCTTCAGCAGCACCCCTTATACAGAAAAATATAACCTCTATGACAATGAAGATGAATTGAATAGTAGCATCAGACGATTTCGAGAGTTGTCACTCTCGGACGACAACACAGAGTTACGGAGGGGAAGGCCAGAGCTTAAGACCCCAGGGCAGAGAGAGCATCGGCGGGATCCTGAGGAGACCCACGGTGTTGCAGACGCTGACGGAGGACGTGGCAGTGACTCGTACGTGGCCGAGAGTGCTGGTGACGCACAGGGACGTAGCGAGGAATCCACTAGTCTAATCGGGTCCAAAACACAAGGAGGTCAACAAGGAGGTCAACCCGTGAAGATGGCTCAACCGGATCGGCAAAAGTTGCCGAAATTCATGGGGAATGACTCTGAGGATCCCGTACGGCATTGCAAGACATGCGAGACTATCTGGATAGCCAGCGGGCAGGATGACCCCGACCAGTGGCTAAGGGCATTTCCAGCAACACTCAGGGACAGTGCCATTGACTGGTACTCGGAACTGGATCAAGCACAGAGAGCCACATGGAGGGTCCTGAAGCAAAACTTTGAAGCGGAGTTCAAACTTCTGCGGGACGATAGTGAGATCGTCACTGAAATATATCATACCAAACAAGGGAAGCATGAAAACGTACGGACCTACAACAGGAGGTTGAAAGACTTGATCGGGAAGCTGGAGGCACAGCCAGCCGATGGGTTAAAGAAACGATGGTTCATTGAGGGACTGATTCCCTCACTTCGGCGAAAGATGAAAGTAGTACCACCGTCCTCGTACACCGAAGCATACAATCGGGCGATGGATATTGAAAGTGAAAATAGGACTTCCTCGAAGGGAAAAAGGAGGGATGACGACGAGAGTGCTGAGGACAGTGACGATGAATCGGCAACCGTACAGGCCCTTCGGCGGGATATGATGCGGATAATGAAAGAACTGAAGGCCGACAAGGACGGATCCAAAGAGGCCAATGAATTATGGTGTACGGACTGTAAATCGGAAGGTCACACAAAGGCAAGTTGCCCAAAAAAGTTATTCTGTGACATCTGCCAGGTCATGGGACACTCCGTCAAGGAGTGCCCATACAATCTAAAAACTAAAAGTTCGCAAGTATTCTTCACTCAAGGCGAACAGTCAACACCGCCAACCACGCCACCGAAGCCACAGAACAATAATGCATCCCCTGGAGGCTACCGCAACAATCGGCGAAATACGCCGAGAAGTAAAATTCAGTATGACAGCAAAGGACGACCGATGATTCAGTGCCGGAACTGTAACGAATGGGGTCACTTTGCGAGGGATTGCCAGAGCGGCCAAGGCAGCGGGGGAAAATTGTGCAAGTGGTGTGGACCTGGTGACCATGAAGACACCGACTGTCCGAAGCAAAAAGGAAGTATCAATATGCTGGAGGTAGCCGACGAGGAGGTCTTGGCGATTACAAGAGCACAGTCAAAACGAGCAAATTATCCAGATCCCCGTACGGAGAAAGAAAGATTTCGGGAGGCCAAGACAAAAGTAGCCGAGGCAATGGCGGATGAAGGAAAGAACTATAAAGCTACCAGTACGTTGCTACAGTCGGAGTCGGAGAAGAATATCGTACGGCAGGTGCTTCACACAACCGTACCCATTAAGGTAACTGATCTTTTGCAAACAATGCCTTCTCTCAAAGTAGCACTTACCAATGCTATTGGAGAAAATCTTCCGAAGAGTTCACCAGAACGTACGCCAGAAGTGGTAGCCGAGACTTCGGATCCAATGCTCCTAGCAGTAAGCATCGGGAGGAAACCAGCCGTCGTCGAGATGGAAATCTTGGGCATGAAACTATCTAATACTATCGTCGATGGTGGTTCAGGAGTAAACGTACTGCCAGAAGAGACTTGGAAGTGTCTGGGCAAGCCGACTCTTTGGCCCCCGACATTCCACCTCGTGGGAGCAGATCAACATGGCATCAGGCCGTTGGGTATACTGATGGAGCAGAAGGTCTCGATCGGCACGCAACTATTCCTGTTGAATTTTGTAGTCATCCCAATGGAGAAGAAGGCGTACGATGCACTCTTGGGACGGGGATGGCTGATTGCTGCCAAGGCAACCCACAACTGGAAGCGGAATACACTCTCAATAGAAAATCGAGGGAGGAAATACACCATTGATCTGAAGAACCAGGCCGTCAGCGAGGATTTGGCATCCTCGGCATCTGAATCCGGAGGAGACTCGGACGACGAGGAGAGAAAGACAATGGAACCAGATGAAGAAGGGGTATTGGAGATCGGCAGTTGCTCCGAAGATGAGACCAGTTCACTGAGCGGATTGTTTCACTGGCAAATGGAGGATTATGAAGTCTTCCACCCGGATTGCCACATGCTGCAGGTCAAGGAGGGGGAAGAAGAAAAGGATAATGGCTCGACCAGTGAGACATTCCCACCTGAGTACGGAGAATATAAAGAAGGTACGGCCGAATTGGATGTAACTCCAGCCCACAAGTTCGAGCAGGACAAAATCATAAAGTACGAGGAACCAACGTTGAAAAAAGTCAACCTCGGGGAATTAGCCAAACCGAAGGAGATTTTGGTCGGTGATGACTGGGACCCTGTCCTGAAAGCGGCAGCATTCAGAATCTTCATGGAATATAAAGACGCTTTCGCTTGGACGTACAAGGACTTAAAAGGCATCCCACCGGAGTTATGTGTGCACAGGATTCCTCTCGTACCGGGAGCCCAGCCCGTACGGAAGCGACCGTACAGAATGAACAAAAATTATGCCGCCAAAGTACAGGAGGAGATCGAGAAGATGCTGGAAGCCGGCATCATTTTCAAGGTGGAAGTGAGCGAGTGGGTATCGCCGATTGTCATATCATTGAAGAAAGAGAAGGAGCAAATTAGAATCTGTGTTGACTTCCGTAGCCTGAATGCAGTGACTATCAAGGATCCATTTCCCATTCCTTTCACCGACTCGATTCTGGAAGAAGTTGCCGGGCATGAAATGTACTCCTTTCTTGATGGCTTCTCGGGTTACAATCAGATCAGTATCGCCGAGGAAGACAAATTGAAGACCACATTCGTCGTTGAAGATGGGGTGTATGCATACAACCGTATGCCATTTGGATTATGCAACGCACCAGCTACATTCCAGAGAATAATACTCCACATCTTTGATAAAATGTCGGTAGGTAATTTCAAAGCCTTCCTGGATGATTGGTCGATTTATAGCGATAAGGAAAAACATTTGAAAGCTTTAGGCGAGTGCATGGAACGGTGTAGAGCGGCCCGCCTTGCCTTGAATCCGAAAAAATGCAGATTTATGGTGCCGCAGGGGAAGTTGCTCGGACACATCGTGTGCAAAGCTGGGTTGAAAACGGATCCCGACAAGGTGCGAGTCATCGTACAGATGGAAGCCCCCGAGAATGTCACTGGAGTGAAATCTTTCCTCGGCCATGTGGGATACTACCGGAGGTTCATTAAAAATTTTGCCCAAGTATCGTACCCTCTCGACCTACTGACGAGGAAAGGTCAACCATTTGTGTGGGCCGAAGAACAGGAGAGGGCATTTCAGGAACTGAAGGATCGGCTGATCAGCTCACCCATATTGATGTACCCGGACTGGGACAAGGAATTCCACGTACACGTAGACGCTTCTAATTTTGCCATCGGAGCAACCCTAGCACAAGTGGGAGCGCACGGGCTGGATCAACCAGTATTCTTCGCCAGCCGGCTACTCTCAAAGGCAGAAAGAAATTATAGTACGACCGAGCGGGAGGCACTGGGAATGGTGTACGCCGTACAGAAGTTCAGGCATTACCTCCTCGCCACACCGTTCACTTTTTACGTGGACCACCAAGCTCTGATGTACCTGGTAAACAAACCAATTATTCAAGGACGGGTGAGTAGATGGTTGTTGTTGCAAGAATTTACGTTCACCATCATCGTACGGCCAGGGAAAAGCCATGTTATTGCCGACCAACTATCTAGGATCCGGTCGGGTGAACCTGCAGAGGATGGGGTGAACGAAGACTTTCCGGATGCACATTTATTTCAAATTGCAATATTGCCGTCATGGTACGAGAAGATTGGCGACTATCTGTCCACATCCACATTTCCAAGTGATATGCCACCAGCCGAGAGGAGGAAGATCGTACTGAAAAGCAAGACATTTCAATTGATCAATGGGCTACTCTACAAGATGGGACCCGACCAGATCCTTCGGAGGTGTGTCGTCGAGGAAGAAATACCTGGCGTACTGAAAGAGGCACATGAAGGACTGGCTGGCGGCCATATGGGACCTGATGCTACAGCAAGGAAAATCCTCTTGGCAGGTCTATGGTGGCCACGATGCACACTGACGCCAAAGAATGGGTGGTAGGCTGCGACACCTGCCAAAGGGTCGGAAAACCATTGAAGCGGGATTTCATGCCACTGCATCCCTCACAGCCTCAGGAGTTGTTCGAACGATGGGGTTTGGACTTCATCGGACCGCTGAAGGTGAGTCACTTGCATCGATGCCGATATATTGTGGTCGCTACAGAGTACCTGACGAAGTGGGCTGAAGCTCGAGCGTTGCCAGACAATACAGCACAAAGCACGGCAAGATTCATCTATGAGCAGATAGTGACAAGGTACGGCATCCCCATGCGGATCACGAGTGATCGGGGAGGGCACTTTGTTAATCATGTTATCAGGTTGATGACGACAGAGTTCCGAATCTTTCACAACCTGTCCAGTCCGTACTACCCGAGAGCTAATGGCCAGGCAGAGTCGACAAATAAGGTGCTCGTGTCAGTGATTCACAAATCATGTGGTGTGGAAGAAGCTGACTGGGAAGAAAGGTTACCAGCCGTACTATGGGCATACCGTACGACGTACAAGGTAACAACTGGCCACACGCCCTTCCAGTTAATGTACGGTCAGGAGGCGGTGATGCCGATGGAATATATGGTACCAAGTCTGAGGATAGCCGTGGAGAACCGATTGGGCGATACCGAAAGCTTGAAAGAAAGACTATACCAACTGAATAAGTTGGACGAGCGAAGAGTGATGGCACAGTGGGCAACGGAGAACATGCAACGGCGACGGAAATATTGGCACGACAAGCATCTCCGGCGAATGAATTTCCGACCAGGACAGTTAGTTCTGAAGTATAACGGCCGTAACGAGATCAAGCCGGGGAAGTTTAAGGTTCGTTGGTTGGGACCGTTCCGAGTTCGGGAAATAGGTGACAATGGGTCTATAAAATTGGAAAATCTCGATGGGTCATTGATATTGGAGGCAATCAACGGATCGAAGCTAAAGCCATACCAGGAGAGAAAAGAGAAGAATACAATCGCCATAAACATGTTGGGATATGCAACAAAGGAAGATTGGCCTGTACAAAGTGAAGGGCCGAGAAAACAAGACTGGGGACTAGGAGGTCCTGGTTATGTCGCAGACAATGTCTGGGCAGAATCAGGGCGAGATCAAATAAATGAAGAGAGGTTGGCAGAGAAGCGGGTAGAAGGAATTGCAGTACCACGAATACACAAACACTTGACCAATGCAGTATTCGGAACCCCTGCATTGTGGCGTCGGATGGGGGGACATTGGCATTATGTAGCCCCTTATGAAGGAATAAGACGGGGATATATAGCCAAGGAATTGGACGCGGAAGCCCAAGCAGAAAAGGAGAACGAGGCAGAAGAACACGATGAACTGCAAAAAGATGACGAGGAAGAATGGACTGATGAACAATGGGACGCTTATTTCGAGAAGAAGGCCCCTTGTTTAAAGACGGTGTTGAGGACAGAAGATACGTTCGTGTCAACAGTGGATGGATATACAGACGATCTCCTGAAACAAATGCGGCGAGAGAGAAGAAAAATACCAAGGGTTAGGAAGATCGCAACTCAGGATGGACTCTGGAAAATAATTCCTAACCTGGCGGGACCGCCGACAGTCCAAGGTGACGAGGTTACGTGGTATCAACAGTATGGCGGAAGATACATCGACGGAAGTTTTCGAGGTATTGGTCCTGCCCCTTTACTAGATAAATGGTTTGATATAGAATATATAGGAACCTGTTGCGAGGAAGAATGTTATAAACGGCCACCACACACATGTAAATGGTATTACACGTCAGAATTAAAAGTCCCAACACACAGTGAAGTCAGAGGAATAAAGAGAAAAGAAGAGAGAAGGGAGGAGAGAGAAGATGAAAAAAAGGGAAAAAAATTAAAAAGAAAAGAAGAGAGAGAAAAAGAGGAGAGAGAAAAAGAACGAGAGTTGAAAAAAATAAAAATAAATAGAAAAGAAGCTGTGAAAATAAAAGAAAATGACGGAATAAGTAAAGAAGAGCAAAGCAGATGGGAAGAGAAAGGAAAAGACGGAAAAATTAAAAGAGACCAAAGAAAAGTCAGAAAAAAAGGCAATAAATTAAATAATAAATTAAAAAAGTCGGCCATCAGAAGGAATATGAAAGTAAGAAAAGTATGGAAGATTAAAATACACGCTTGGAATATTAAAAGGCAAAACGGGAAATTAAATGAGGAAAGTAAAAGGCGAAAAAGGAAAGGGAAGAATATTAAAATACGTCAAAACACTGGAAGAAAGCAAGGCGTACGGCCAAGGGCGAAGGAGAGTAAGGAGAGAAATAAAATAAATACAAATCCTCAAACCGTACGGCCCATTCAGGAAGTCACAAGTCGAAAGCAAGAGCACAGAGAAGGGAGGACGAGCTTGCAGGAGTTTTACAGTTGCCGAGGCATACAGAGAGCAGGGGAAGAGGACGTACGGCAACAGAGAGCAGAGGAGGGAGGCGTAAGGCATCAGGGAATAGGAGCCGTACGACATCAAAAATCCTGCACTCAGCACAAGTCGCCAGAGAAGGGAAACGTACGGCGTCCAAGAGATCTCAAAACCGTACGGCATTTGCAAACTGAGAAATCCGTACGGCCCCTGCCAGTGGAGAAATCCGTACGGCCCTTGCCAGTGGAGAAATCCGTACGGCCCTTGCCAGTGGAGAAATCCGTACGGCCCTTGCCAGTGGAGAAATCCGTACGGCCCTTGCCAATGAAGAAATCCGCCAAAGATAAAACCGTACGGCAATTGCAAACTGAGAAAACCGTACGGCCTCTGTCAGTGAAGAAATCCGTACGGCCTCTGCCAGTGGAGAAATCCGTACGGCCTCTGCCAGTGAAGAAATTCGCCAAGGATAAAACCGCACAAGTAATTCAAATTAAGAACTGTGACGCTCCCGCGACAATTCAAATTTAAGAATCCGGTGACGGCTCGTCCGGGCTTCGAAGAATCCTCAGACGCTCCATTGCCCGGCCAGAGAATCCGTGACGGGCCCCGCGCCATATGACAACATTGCCTCGAGAACTGCACGGCCTCAAGATCGGTAAGAACTGCGCATCGCGATCACCGCTCAGGAACTTGCACGAATTCAAGTAGCGATCTTCGTGACAAAATGATTTCGTAATATTTTCAAACAAAGACGGACTCGGTTTCCATACCGCATCGCCATTCCATCCGCCGCATCGGCCTTGGCGCATCATCCGTACCGGGTACCGCTCGGGCAATTTTGGCGTACCGGCACTTCGCTTCGCACTTTGGCGCTCGGGCAAATTCCGCTGCCAGCTCGGCAGCCGCACTTCGGCAGTTCTCACCGACGGTTCGGCAGTTTCTGGTACTTCGGCAGTTCGGCGGTTTTCATAATTTCGGCAGTCTCGAGGGTTATAAAGTCGGCTGGAATCACCGAGCTGACAGGAAGATGGACAAAGGCAAGAAACCGATGCAGCACCAGCCAAAGGTAGCCTCGGCTGCGAAGAGAAAAAAGATGGATGCCGATGCCGACACGATGACATGGGAGAATCTGACTGGCAACGAGTGCAAGCAATGGTGGCGAAGCACTCCGGATGACCACTCTCTGAAGGTTGCGCTTCGACACGCTCGGGTGGACAAAGCTGTGCTCGTGCCCTTTTTTGGTTCTTGGGAGTTCGAGCCTTGGCTGAAGGCGATGGTGGAGAACTACTGCAGGCATACGCACAAGTCCGTCATCGATTACAGAGGTTGCCCAGTGACAGTTTCATTCTGGCCTCAGGACTTTGAGAGGGTGTTCGGCGTCCCAGCTTCGGGAATAGGGGTTAATAAGCCCAAGAAAATGACGCAGGAACACAGAGAACTACTGGTCAAGCAAGTATGCCGAAGCGACTTGTCAGCCGACGAACAGCGTACCATATGGAATACTAGCAATCGAGGTCTCCGGAAGGGTCACCTAGCGACGGCAGAATGGAAATGTTTGCTGGACCTGATGAAGTGCCGACTCACAGGGGCTAGCCGAGCGTCGGACATTGCCTTATGGCAGGTGGATTTCATGGTCGGACTTCGGGTTGGCCGAGTATACAACTGGGCGAGGCTACTCACGGAGCGGATAAGGGAGTTTCTGGCGCAGAGGCATAAGGCCTTCTATATGACCCAGCACGCCATAGCTCTCTTTTTGGATGCCGTGCATACACAGGTGCCCGAGGGCAATTGGGGTCGGTTGCGGCCACTCACTCACCTGGACCCAGGATGGCCTACCGTATTCTACTGGTCGGAGTTGGAAGCAAAGCAAGCCGGCGAGGGCACAGCCTCGGGGAAAAAGAGGAAACGGAAGGAGGCATCGGTGGAAGAGGAAACATCGGAGGAGGAGGCCTCAGAGGAGAGCGATGCATCGGACAGAGAGGAACCTATCGACTTATCTTCCTCGCCATCAGAGTCGAGTCCACCGGCCGATGAGGAAGTATCTGTTGCCATCAGGGGTCAGGAGGCTGGCGAGATTGACCTACCAGTATTGCAGCCGGCAGGATTCACCCTTCCGACACCGCCAGCCAGCCAGAGCACGCACTCGGTCACGTTCACCCTCCCCGTTGCACCAGTTGGAGCCGGACGGATGTTGAGGGTAGCCGCTTCACGGCCGGGAGCATCGCCAGGGTGGGCACCTCTCGCCACCACATCACAGGGGGCAGTTACCATATCAGCAGCAGGTTCCACTGCCTCGGTGGAGATATTGCCGGCAGTTTGCTCTCTTACACCACCGTCAGCATCGACAGCCACAGGAGTGGCAACCTCGGCAGAAGTTAGGGGAATGACTGAGGCCACGGAGGAGACGACTCCAACCCCAGGAGCACCCGGGGTAGCACAGATCGACAGTTGGCTGGGGTCGGTGGGCCTCACTCTCGACGTGGACGAGCAGCCAGACGAGCAGGAGAAGAGTCCCTCGGAGGGACAAGGGGATAAGGAGGGGCCGATCATTCACACCCAGCAGAGTGAGACGGCCAGGATCGGCGAAGACACACTTGCACTCCCGGAGGCGAGCATAGCCGAGGCACCAGAGACAGCCATTCAGGAGCCTCAGCCGGCAGACAGGGAACAACCCCAGGAGGAGACTGAACATTGCATACCTTCGGATGATGAGGACGGGGAGGGCGCCTCCACAGAGGGCTTCGTCGTGGAAATGTCTCAGCCAGACCCGTCGGATCCGGTAGGCACAGTACAGAGATATGTGGAGGAGCTCGAGCACATGGGCAGACTGATGATCCGCGTGGGACAGGTTTCCAGGGATCTGAGGATTGGCCGATCACCTTTAGTAGGCCAGGAGGTTCACCGAATTCGGGGATTTGTGCAGATGGGCTGTGAGGCGGAGTTTGCCCGGATATTTGGCGAGGGGTGGCCAGCAGGAGAGACTCCTGCCATGATGAGAGCTTGGCGAGGTCGGCCACCGAGGCTAGTGGGACGAGATGCAGGCGTCTTGGAGAGTCTATACTACATCGAGCTGGCATTCCGAGATGTTTTTCTTCTGATGAAGCGCCAAAGATTTTCCACCGATGTAGCAGTATCTCGCCGAGTGGATGCCTACAGACTTCTTCAGCGGGTCAAGGATGAGTCGGCTGCGACCATCAAGAGCATTCAGGATAACTTGACTGAGCAGTCTCAGCTCGCCAGTGACAGGGGAGCCCGATTGGAGATCTTGGAGCCTCGGGTGATAGCCTTGGAGGAGGAGGCACAGCAGAAAGAGGCAGCCTGGCGGCAGCGACTGACAGCATTGGAGGACCAGTTAGCTGCCAAAGAGGTAGAGTTGGCGGCCAAGAATGCCGAGGCAGAGCAGGCAAAGAGCCAATTGATGGAGGCAGCCCGGATGGTGAAGGCGGCGAGGGAGAGGGAGATCCTGGCAGATCGGCAGCTTCGTACACGCACGGAGGAGTTGAGGCGCCTGAGAGCAGAGCATTCTTCCACCACTCCGACGTCATCGGTGCATCCAGGGACGCACTCCCTTCCCCCTACCTCTCAGTAATCTTATCATGTTGTATCTGTCGTCTGGAAGACGACTTTCTTTTTGGGGGGGATGATGTTAGTCAGATATTTTACTTGTTGTCGGTTGCTTGTTGTCGGCCGTAGTTGGCCTCGGTCATTCTCGGCAGTTGTCAAATAAAACAATAGTTAGTAAAGAATAATAATGTCATGTGATGTCATGTACTCTCGGCAAAACATGTTCAGATTAGTGTTAATGTAATGTTGTTATGAAATGTCGTGTCGGTTGGTTGTGTAACCACCGCCGAGCGTTATATGTAGTCGGGTGGGAATAGTCGGGGATAACAATGATATACGGATGCTGTTATTGATGTTACATTATGCTATTGATGATTCCACTCTTGTACATGATATTTCCTGAGAATGAATAAAGCTTTGGCATTTTCCTATGATATCTTTTAGTGTACTGTTTAATCCTATGTTCTGGTTATTACAAGTTTGCCAGTAGTACGTAAAGTTTGAATCCCATTCCGTAGGCAAACATGATACACATTATAGAACATTAACATATAACATTTGTGTTCAACATTATGCCAATACTCAAAGTCAATAGTCAATACGCATTCAAAATTAACATACAGTTACACAAATCATAAAACAACCTCCTAGTTATAATTTATAAACTTATATCAAAATGCCCAAAGGCTACATTGCTGCCATATAGTTCAAAAGTTTGTTATGAAAATCAAAATACAATATCGTATGTCTAATGTATGGAACAAGATAATCCTTGATTATGGCTTTGACTACAAAAGATGCAAAGATTTGCAACAGGGGATATGTATTTTGTAGGTTTTAATGATCATGATTCATCATTGGCCTATAACATGCTTAGACCTATAGTTTTAATGAGGTTTTGGGGGAAACACCCCAACAAGATTGAGGGGTAGTGCCCTCACAGGGTCCGTACCGTGGGGGTTTAGCAACTGCGGGGCTCGAAAGCAACAATTTCTTTAAGGGGGTCTCAGCCTTCACGGGTCAAGGGGCGTCACTTTGTGGGGTCTGGGGCAACGCCTAACGGGTCATCAATGGTAAGGGCCATTTTGGCGGGGTCTCTGGGGCAAATACCGCTGGGTTCCGGTACTGGGCGCCTCGTCAGCGATATTGTATGGGTCGGTATGAGCCCCCGCCACTGCCCAAACGAAGACCTTCAAACCATTACCAAACCTTCATGGCTATATCAATCTTCATTTAATTAAAAAATTTTAGGAATTAAAGATTGCAAAATTTTTGAAAAAATTTATGTTTCTGGCTTTCAAAACGTAGGGGACGGCCGGCCGTCCCCGAGACGGTTGAGGGACGGCTCAGCCGTTTTTTCAAAAAAGGGGGACGGTCCCCTGCCGTCCCCTAGCCGTCCCCCAGTACCCGGGACGTCCCCGGAACCGGGACGGGGGATTTTGGAGGGGGGACGCGTCCTCGGGTAACCCTGTTAAAAGCATAAACATTAATAATCCCAAATGAATGATTATTAATGTTGAGAAGGATCTAGACGAGCCAATGTGTGGGGTCAGACCCGTGGTCAACCACACAGGCGTGCCACCATGGGGACAAAAGGGTGACAGCTCCTCCATGCCCAGCTTCATGATCAATACAAAACATTTGACTGGCTGGCCAAAAAGAGTGACAAGCCGACGCGAGAAAGAAACTAGAAATTTTAACTTCTTGGAGACAAAGCACTTCAATACCAGAATATTTCTTCAAAGTATCCCTAACAGGATACTTTCTGGAGAGGTTTGTTAGACCTTGAACATTCCATGAGAGGAAATTCATGAATGAAACTCCTCCACGTAGTCGGAGTCCGACTCTTCTTCATTCAGAGAAGAGAAGCGATTTTGCAGAAACTCTGGCAGAACTGGACCAATTTGAATAGGAGAAGAAAATATCTGTTTCTCTTGCACATATTCACCTTCTTCCAATGGCAGAGAGAGACTACGAGACCACCTTTGAGCTCCCGTGTAATGAACCGGACTAATTTTTTTTTGTTTTGTCCAATTACAATTACAATCAACACACACCCATTAAGATTAGCTCTAAAACCAAAACGATGCGAAAACAACTCTAACCAAGGATGTACACCAGGATCCCGATGTGGGCAAGGTGTGAGCATATGGTCAAAGGATCTAATGCAGATGCAGAACTGGAAGGGAACTCTAACCAAGAATGCGTCTAGGGTAGACAAGCATATGGTCAGAGGATCTTATGCAAGATGAGTTGAAGTAACTCTAACCAAGATGGCGCCAAGTGATGGCGAGCATATGGTCAGAGGGTCCCTAAAACTACTAACTGAAAGTAAATAGGCGGCAAGCCAGCCTCTTCCACTTATTCAGCGGGAAGTACAATAAAGTAAGTGAAAGAGAGAAACGAGAATTGCTGATAGTACTACTATTCAGCTTAAAATATGATAGAATGCTTGCCAAAACCGCATATTAGAAAGTCCTCCAATGCTGCAAAACTAAATATGATTTCCTCAATGCTTAACAAGACTCTCAAGACTCAATCTCCTCACAACTTACATTTATTCAAAACTGATATGACAGACCAGCGACTGAAATGAAGTAATCAGCAACACTAGAACTCACTAAAATACTCACAACTCACTCAATACTTGCCAGAATGACATGAGACTTGATGCAAATGAATGCTAGGATGATGGCAATGAAGAATAGACTAAGAAACAGCTGACAAATTGAAGTATATTTTTTTCTAAACACTTGCCAGGCAGACCAAAATGGTACGGCCCAGAGAAGGGCGATTTTTGCAAGATAAAATCTAAGACAGCAAAATAAAATTTGAAACTTCTAGGAAGGGATCACCCCTGGCTGAGAAGAACAAAGCAAAAACACCCAGAATGATAATATTTTTATTTCATGAGATATGAGCAATTCTTACAATCAGCTATGATATTCAGCAACTCCAAAATATGTCTAAAATGCAAGGAAATTGAACTAAGATGCTAGGAAACTCAAATGCAATGCTAAAACAACTCAACTACAATCTACTTCTCAACTAGTTGCTATCTTTCAAGCAAGAAGATGAGCCATTGCTAGGAAGTATGCTTTCCTCGAAGTGTGTGCCTGAAGACAATCCAGCAGCACAATAGTATGGTTCACAAAAGATGCCCAAATGAAGAGCTGAGGCCAGCATATAAAGACTTGAGGAGAATCTTCTAGAAGCTTCTAGAAGGGTGCCCAAATTCAAATTTGACTTCAACTCTTTTCCCTTTAAAGGTGGCGTCCTTTTCTCATAAGGCAATATTTCACTTTTATAAAAATGAAACTGTCTCTCAAGTAGGCGTGCCACTTCTCCAACCCATAATTTGGCCTTAAATTATAAATTATCTCCTAATGAGGCCTTCACCCTCAAAGTCCCCCTTTTTAAAACAACATGAAGTTATAATGCTAGGCGAAGGAGTTATAATATTAAAATATAACATTATAATATGAAAATAATTTATCTCTCCAGAAAATGCATCCAAAAGCCGAAAATCAAATTACCAATTGAACTGGTTGAAGAAGAGAGCCAACAGGACCACTACCAGAAATAGAATTTACTAAAAATAGTAAATTCATGAAATTGCTCATAACACCAAACGAGCCATACCACTAAGAAGCTCTCTGAAAACCCAGAAAGAATCCGCAATCCAATCTTCAATCTTCAAACAACAACCTTCTCAAAAATAGGAAACCCTAATTTCGCCCTCTGAGTAGCCTACAGGTCTCCAGAATAGGCCAACGGTCAACTGAATTGATCACAATTGAGAAGGGGACATTACAGTCCGCCCTCCCCAAGATTGTTGGCCCTCAAGCAATCGCAAGTCTCGATGCTGCAGAATCTCCTCATTCTCCCAAGTTGCATCCTCCAAGGGCAAGTTCTTCCACTTCACCAAGTATTCTTTGATTGTCCTTCTCTTCAAAGAACATTCTCTGGAATTAATAATCTTCTCTGGAATCAAGGTCAACTGTCCTTCTTCGTCCAAGGGAGGCAACTGTGATGAAGCAACAACATTGTGTCCAAGTGCCTTCTTGAGGCAAGACACATGGAAGACATTGTGAACTTTACTACTCGAGGGTAGTTCCAACTCGTAAGCCACCGCTCCAACTTTTCTGATGACTTTGAATGGCCCATAGAAGCGAGGTTTGAGCTTCTCAGCTCCACCCTTCTTGAGAGTAGACTGTCTGTAAGGCTGAAGTCGAAGGTAAACCATATCTCCAACCTCAAATGAATGCTCAACACGCTACTGATCAGCGTACATCTTCTGCTGATTTTGTGCTATTTGAAGGTTGTTCTTCAAGGACTTCAAAATATCTTGACTTTGCTACAACAAATCCTTGGCTTGAGGGGCTTTGCTATCACCAAACACCAAATCAGCAAAGCTAGGAGCCTCATAACCATAGAGAGCCATGAATAGAGACATCCTTATCGACATGTGGAAAGATGAATTATAGCAATACTCCCCAACGTGAAGGCATTTCACCCATGCTTTTTGCTGCTCCGAAACATAATTTCTAAGATAGCCCTCCAACCACTTTTTCACTATCTCTGTTTGACCATCAGTTTGAGGGTGATAGCTAGTGCTTGGGATAAGCACTGTACCACTCATCGTGAAAACTTCTTGCCAAAAGGTGCTTAGGAACTTGCTGTCCCTATCACTCACAATGTTTTTTGGCAACCCATGCAACCTAAACACTTCATGGAAAAACAAATATGCCACTTGAGCTGCTGAAAATGTGCTAATGATGGCAAAAAAGCGAGCAAACTTTGTTAATTTGTCTACTACAACGTAGATACAATCTTTTCCTTGAACCTTTGGCAACCCTGTGATGAAGTCCATTGATATGCTTTCCCATTTTTGGTTGGGAATGGGAAGAGGTTGCAGCAGACCAGCTGGAAGAGAATGCTCATTTTTGTTCATCTGACAAGTGGGACACTCCTTAATGTAGCATTGGACTTCCTCTTTCAACCCCTTCCAAGAAAACCTCTCCCGAATCTACCTATATGTCTTGAAATAACCTTGATGACCAGCACGTGGGATGTCATGGAAAGTCATCAAAATCTTCTTTATGAGCTTAGAATCCGCCACCAAAAAGATCCTTCCATTGTAGTGTATCAAACCATGAACCACTTTGTACCTTTCATCATGGAAAGTACCTTCGATGATGCTGGTTGCAAACTGATTTTTGGCATAATCAGCAAGCAACATCTCCTTCTAATCAGCAGTAAGCTCACACAAGGAGCTCAAATGAGGCCTCCTAGATAGAGCATCCGCCACAATGTTGTTTTTCCCTTTGACATATTTAATGTCAAAATCGTAAGTTTGAATCTTACTCACCCACTTTTGTTGTCTTTCATTCAAATCCTTCTGGTGCATGAAGTGCTTGACACTATTGTGATTAGTCTTCACCACAAACTTGCTCCCCACCAGATATTGTCTGAACTTAGCTATTGCATGCATGATTGCAAGCATTTCCTTGTCATAGATGGAGTAGGTGCTCTCAACACCCCTTAGTTTCCTACTTTCAAACACAATGGGGTGCTTATCTTGCATTAAAACAGCCCCAACACCTTCTCCGGATGCATCACACTGTAACTCGAAAGGCTTGGAGAAATCTGGTATGGCCAAAACTGGGAAAGAACTCATGATCTTAAACTTATCAAAAACACTTTGAGACTTTTCTGACCAAAAGAAAGCCCCCTTTTTAGTGAGGTGTTGTGACCTTTTTACAACATCGCCCCATTCAAAATGGGGACCCCTAATTTTTGCTCAATTCTAGTCTTTTGGCTGAGTTTTCTCTCTCTCTCTCTCTCCGTCTCTTTTCTATCTGCATTTCCGGGGATTTCTTCGCCGTTGAGCTTAAACGTGAAATTGTGGCCAAGTCTGAAAATTAGGGTTTCTTTTGCATGTCGGATGATTCCTGATGAGTTTTTCGAGAGCTTCGCGATGGTGTAACATGCAAACAGAGATACCCACTCAGTAAGGAACTTGCTATTTTTAGCAGGTGTGTCCCGGCAGCCGCTTCCCAACAGTTCAGAATCACGAGCTGATCGCAGTACCACAGAAACGAAGAGAAACAGATATCTTCTGATACGCATGCATAGCGAATTAGGGTTTCAAACTTCAGAGCCTAAAAATAGGCGTAAAAAGTCAAAATTTTCGAAAACCGGTGTAAACCACCACGATTAGCATCATTCAGGCTATCTGCTGGTAAAATTTCAAGTCAAACGGAGCACTTACTATTTATAGTAAGTCAATTTGGAAACTGGCTAAAAATAGTAAATCAGGTGCATGCGTCAGTGTCAGCCAACAGGTCACGTGGTGAGGAGCACCTCATTAAAATTTCAAGTTGATCAGAGTATTGGAGCTATCAGAAGCAAGAGCTTACTATTTATAGTAAACCACCTTCAGAAACGTGCTAAAAACAGCAGGGTAACTAAAAATGGCAGTGTCGACAGGGCAACAAGGTTATGAGGATGCAGTGTGCGAAATTTCAAGTCGTTCCGAGCTTCAGAGATGCAAATTCAGAGGGCTTACTATAAATAGCAAGGCATGAAATACTGGCAAAACGATGAAAAAAGTTCTAAGTCTAGAGCTTCATGCAGTAGACATGGCAGAATGGGCCCAGGTGAGTAAGGAGACAAAAAAAAAAAAAAATCCTAAGATTCAAGCTCGTCCTTCACACAGGCCAAAATGCGCCTAAAACTGGGAAAAGTCAAAGGAAGTCAACATCATTCATCCTTCTGCCTAGCACAAATGTGCCCCAGTTGATGAGGAAGCTCAGAAAAAATTCTAAGTATGAAGTTCGTCCTTCTCAGGGGGCAAAATGCGCCCAAGGAGAAGTAAGTCAAAGCAAAGTCAAAGATTTCCATCTTGTTGGCATAGCAAAATGCGCCCACCTTGAAGAGAGAATGGTTGAAAAATTTTCTAAGTGTAGAAATCCGCCTCACCCCTCAAAATCCGCCCAAATTACAAATTCATCCCTCTCAGGGGGTGAAATGCGCCCAAGATGAAGCAAGTCAAAGTGGTCAAAGTTTCTTATCCTCCTCAAGGGCCAAAATGCGCCCACATGCATGCATGTCAAGACAAAAAAATGGAAGCTGAAAAGTCACATGAAGGCGTTTGAAAAGTTCATCCACCAGCAAGGGTAAAATGCACCCAAGGTAGGAGAGAGTCAACAAAGTCAAACAAGTTTGTCCTTCACATACATGGAAATGCACCCAAACAAGGAGTGGGTCAACAAGTCAAAGTTTTTTTTTATCCTCTTACATAGCTGAAATGCGCCCAAACAGAGTCAAGTGAAGACAAAAAAGGTGAAGTTGAAGGGTCATCCCTCATGCATGTCTAAATGCGCCCACATTGAGGTGTAAATGGTGAATGGAGATGGTAAATAAAGTGAAAGATGCTTCAAGGCGTGGTAAACTCAAGGTAGATGCTAGGCGTTATCCTCCATCATGTGCAGAATGCGCCCAAGGTGGTGAGCCTTAGAGATTTTTTGCCAGGCGTGTGTGGTGGTGAAGATGAGTATTGGGCGTGATTTTTTTATTTTTTCTCTCAAGTGTGCTGGGCGCCTAAAGTAAAGTGAAATAGAGTGTAAGATGATTTTAAAATTTCTCTAAGGCGTTGGAATATTTTCCTAAGTGTGGAGTGAAATGCAAGTGGCAAGTGAGAATAAAGTGTACCAGGCGTGAATAAAAATTTTCTAAGTGAAGTCGATAAAAATTTCCTCCACTGGCAAACAAATAAAATTTTCTAAGGAAAATTCTCAGAGTGCGAGATGATTTAAAATATTTTCTAAGGCAAATATTTTCTCCCTAGAAAATACGCCTAGATCTCAAGGTGGTGAAATTTTTCGAAGCACCGACAAATTTTCTCAGAGATGAAGTCAGAAGACGATGATAATGCAAGATGAATTCAAGTTTCTCAAGCTGGGGCAACACATATGATCACGGGCGAAGAATGGATTTAAATTTGATATAATAATATTTTCTAAGGTTCAAAATTGAAAAATTAAATGAACCCGTTCGTTGGGTACCCATGGATTCGAAGCTTTCTAAAGAAAATTCTCTTCTGGGTACTGAACATTCGCGATGATAGATGGATTTCCAAGTCTTCTGCACTTCGCCGACACTTTTTCAGTGAAGAATTTAATCAGTGCTCAAATTGTGAATTTTCCTAAGGGAGAATTTAAAATCTTCTAAGGCAAATTTGAATGAAACGACTTTTCAAAATGAATTTTTTCCAAATGATGAATTTGAAGTCAGTTGCCTAGACGATTTTGATTGAATTCTTCGAAGATGAATTTTCCAGAGATGATAAAGAGTTAAATTCGAATTTCAAGTGACAGAGCTCTGGCTGGTGAATTAAAAAGATAAATTTAAAGTAAATTCAAAGGTGCCAGTCAAAGTCAAATTTCTAGAAGAGTAAGATTCCTGACGTCAAGAGACAAGTGTCAGAAATACCAGAAAGGGAGAATTCAAATTTTTGAAACAGAGTAGTGGAAGTTAAATGCACTGGCTAAAATTGGCTTCTTCTAGAATTCGATTTTGGCTATAAAATGGAGAAGTCTCTCACTTGTTTTCACAGCTGGAGAAGTTGAATTTGCTCTGAAATTGACATTGCAGTGAGTTGTTGAAGACGGAAGCTTGAGGAACTTCGAAATTTTGCTGAAGAGTGGAGTTTGCTGAAGTTCAAAGTTGCTGAGGATTGAGACTGTTGGAGAGGCACACTTAGAAGTTGCTGAAAGTATTCAAATCTGAAGTTAAGAGGACGCCTTGAAAATCTGAAGTCAGAGAACTTAAGAGGCGCGCACTTGCTGGTGCAAAGTACGAGTTTATCAAAGTTGCAGATTGAAGTCACTAAAGTTTACTTAGAAACTTTTCTAAGTGTTGAAGTTCAAGAAAAGAAGCTGAGGTTTGCAAACACGACAGTTATTGCAGCTTCTAAAGTCAACTGCAGCCCCTACACACAATGTCTTATTTTATTTTTATAAATTAAATTGTTGATGAATGTTATTGTTTGCAGATGGCTGAGGCAAGGACGACTGGCAAAGACAATGGTGCCTCCAGACAAGCGGTGATCAAGAAGCTGAGCAAAACATTCATGCCAGAATCAAAGTTCATTTCAAAGCTGGGCAAGTTGACAGACACTAACCTGGGCTCCGTCAACCTGGAGACCTTCAAGAACAGGATGTTTGGAATTGGAAGTCATCGGGCTTCGACCACTTCGCACAACATTGTTCGAAGTGGACTATATGCAGCTGCTGGTTTTCTGCCAGCCATTCAATGCTCGGAGCTGATGATGGAGTGCGCTAATTGCTACGAGAAGGATCACCGGTCGATCATGTCACCAGCTGGCCAAGTGCTAGCTAATCTTACTCCGGCGGCCATTGGTGAAGCTTTCGAGATCCCGGTGCACAGGAACATGATTTATAAATCCAGAGAGTGAGCGGAGCGGATGTATGCTTCTTCTTTTGAGCGATGCATGGATACAATTAACACCCACTGGATGAGCACTCCTAAGCCTTCTCGAACGAAGTTGCCAAAACAAATCATAGCGGATGATTTGAAGCAAGAGTACTGTGATCTCATTATGATGCTGAGTCGGGTTGGAAGCTGTGCACAGTCATTCATTTTTTAGCCTTGGATGTTTTACTACATCAACCTGGTGTTAGAAGGGAAGGACTATGTCAATTGGGCCGAGATGATCAGCGATAATTTGCACGAGCAGCTCCTGAGCTTGAGGAGAACAAAGACGTTTTACATGAGCTCCTATATCATCTATATGTTGGCACGTATGACGAAGTACAAGGGGATCTCTTACAAGGAGCCTGTCGGCTGTGGCTCTCATTAGTTCAAAATTCATGAGGCTTGTCCGCAGTTGCACCTGTCAAGCACAACTCACTACAAACGTGTCAACGATTCCTTCACCATGTATATTACGAGGCTGCTTCAGGAGCGGTTACATCACAGAATCTCGAGGGAAGCCCAGGAGTTGATAGAAAGGTATGGGTGCTGGTTCATACAGTTTCCGAGATTTTCTTACATTAGGCTGCAAGGTTTTTCCTCGTACCCTTATAGGCTGCCTAAGTACCCAACAGATAGAATATTGATGCTAGAGATATCTAGGCAACTGCTTGCCTTTGATAAAATCAAAAAGAAGAAGAAGAAGGGAGGGGTAGAATTTCCAATTGTAATGGGCAACTCGGATGAGGTGTGTCCTTCGATACAGGCAGCTAGAGAGGCTGAAAGTGAACTTCAGTTTTATCATTTCTCATATCATACAAGTCGACAACACTATGACCCGCATCATAACATCAAGTGGGTGTTGTCAGAAGAATTTAAACATAAGGCCACCATTGAAGATTATTGGGCTGATGCAGCTGATGAGATTGAGGTGAGGAAGAGGATGTTTTCTCGGTTGCCTATTACCTTGATCAAGGAGTGTGAGGTTGTGCCAGTTCCGGACCAGGTGAACGAGGATATGGATGTTGTACATCCGGATTACGCAGCAGTTAGAGATACTCCACTACCACCTCCTGATTGGTCAGAGCCCGAGGTTGCAGATTTAGATACTCTCTCTATCCCAGTCATGACATTTACTAGAGCATGGGTCGACAGGCGAGTAAACAGGTTGAAGAGTAGGTCAATTGCTTTGACTTACAATTTGATGGGAGATCACAGGACACCCACCACTGGCAGAAAGAAACAGATTACACGAGGTCCGGAGTCCAGAAAGAAGGAGCTAGTTCAACAGGAGCCTACTCAGCCAGAGCCTCCACGAGTTACAGTTGCATCACCATTGGAGACACGTTCTCCAAGTATACAGGAGGTCTCTTTATTTGCTGATCAGAGGATTGCACTGAATCAGGTGCAAGTAGTACAGGATAATATTCAGCCTCCACGGAGAGAGTCGGTTGGCCAGAGCGTCAACACACCTGTTAGGGTTGATCAGCAGGACGATGAGAGGACTATTACTGACCCTCAGTTTCAGCAGGAATTGGAGGTGGCCATGAACGATGATGATGATATAGTGTCAGGTGATACTCAGCCACTTGAGGACGATGAGCCTCGCCAGAATGATGAAGAAGTTGAACAAGTTAGAGAAGTAGAGGCACAGGAGCAGCAACCCTTTGATATACAGTATGATGTGCCCGATTGGCTTAGGGATAGAATGAGAAGAAGCCCCAGCGAGGAAATTGATCCAGCAGTTGAGATGGAAGAATTTCTGAACCGGATCAGTGCCCCTCCACCGAAGAAGAAAGCAAGAAAGTTTTCGAAGATCTCCACTGAAGAGGATGGCTCTCGCACCCTTCATGTAGCTATGCCATGAGTTGAGTGTGACCGGAATGAAGCAGTACCTGAGAATTATGTGGTCACGACTTTGGATTTGGGATGCCCCACTGGTGCTCAGATTGTAGAGGAGTGTGATAATTCCTACCTCGCCCTTAAGGACAGGTTATTCAAGAAGGAAGGGAAGTATAAGAAGTTGAAAGGAGAACACAAAGCTTTAATCGGATATGTTCAGCAGTTGTCTCGTTCTCGAGGGCAGGATGTTCCAGTAATAGAGCCTCCAGCGGAAATACCTAGAGAGTCGATCAGCGGCTTGATGGAGTTAGGAAAAATGGCACGGAGGCGGACAAGTGGGTCACGGGAGTTCGTGTCGGTGAAGTTTATGGAGGACCTTACTTTTGCTTTTCAGCAGGGCCTCTAGTATTTTGACGGATGGAGGCAGTGGATCATGCTTGGGGCGATGTTTCTATCTATCAGGCAGGGTGATCCAATGTCTTGAGGCATTGAGGCATGTGCCATTGCGATTGCTGATTGATGGACGTGTCATTCATGAGAATGGTCGATATGATTTCTCTCGGTGGTATTCTTCGGCGATCACGGGGCGTGGTTTCTTCGATGCGGCATAGGCGGATTCAGCTAGAGTACATAAGGCTATGGCCAACATTATAGATGGAGTTCAGAATACCTTTGAGGCTATATTTGCTAGGCGGCTGAATCCAGATGAAGTTAATTTTGATAATTTGAGGGGTTTGCTGGTGCCTTTCTTTGCAGATGTTAAGACCTTCGTGCAAGATGATTTCAAAAATACTTCTACTTTCTCCACTTTGATCCAGAACACGCAGGACTCCTTGATTGCTTGGAGAAAATCTTGTACAAGGCACGAGCATTCAGTCACAGTGTTAGAGTTTCAGCTAGATTGTGTTCCACCGATTTCAGTTCAGGAGGTTGAGGCTGTACTTGGCAGATTTGTCGAGTTGGCAGTTAGAGAGAAGGCAAGTGGGAATGCACTACTGGACGAGGATCTTCTAGAAGACTGAATATGGGCATTTATTACATTTACTATTTATGGGAGTGAGTGGGAATCTTTGATTCATTTAATGTACCACTCCCTATTCTGGCAGTTTTTAGGGTTAGGGCTGAGGTGGCACAATTCTGGCCACTCTATTAATTGTAACCCTAGCCGTCTTTTGGGACTTGGCGAGCTATATAAAGGGGGAGTCCCCCTCATTTGTAATTCATTAGAACATTAGATCAGAATCAGAATTGAGTTAGAGCTATAGCTAGAGAGTAGAGCATAGTATAGCATTGTAGACATTTTGCATAGTGTGGAGAAGAAAGAAAGTTTTCCCTTTGAAAACTTTGTGGAGATTGTTGTGTAACACTTTTCATGATAATAGATCTTTTCATTGATGGTGGAATTCGTCTTGTCATGAATAGCTAGCAAGGTCTCTTCTTCCTTTCGTATCCAAGTAGCTTAATTTCATGCAAGTAGCTTACGTTGATGTGTGGTGTTTTATTGAGGTAGCTTCACTTTATTCCATACCACTAGCGGCTTGTTGATGATAAGTTCGCCTTGCGTGGTCGACTGGAAATCATCTTGAGTTTAACTTCAATTGTGATTGGTATGCTTATATGCGTCGTTGTGATGGTGTATGCATGTTGAGTCATAATTTGAACATCTTTTGTTGTCCCTTTGAAGATTGCACCGATTTTACTGAGGCTGTCCGATGTGAGGCTAGGTGAAATCTGGTTGAAGTCTATTGAAACGAAGCCCCACATATCCTACATTTAGAGTAGAATATAAGTTTCTTAGGCCTTATACTCTTTTACTTTCCGCACATTTCTGATTAGTTTTTAGGAAAACGAACCACATTGCTAAATCATACATGCAAGAACCCCTTCAAATCATATACCAGCTGCTAACTGTGAGAAGTCTGAACAATTGCGTAAGTCCCCTCGTAAGAACACAGCAAAACACATCAACCAAACTGAGCCTATTCACATTTAAGGAACCTTGGAGTTGAAAACATGATCTTACTCGCAATCTTAGCATGTTGAATACTTTGTTCAAGAGGGAATAGGGTATCCGTTGGGAAACTTTGTTCCGCTGTTTGGTGCGGTCACGAAAAACACATCAACACTATCCAAAGATCGAGGCTACCCTCCGGCTGCCAAGCACGACATGGGAAAACGAGCTCGCATTCAAAAGGGAAGACCATTGGCCAGTGGATGTGTGGAAGCGGGACTTTGATAACCGGAAAGAAAGGTTGGAGCAGGTAATTGATAAAGTGGATTGTAATGTCCCCTTCTCGAGCATGATCTTTCTAGTGACCGTTGGCCTATTCCGGAGACCCGTAGGGTACTCGAAAGGTAAAATTAGGGTTTCCTATTTTGAAGGATGTTCTGGCTCGGAGTTGATTGTTTCAATAGCAGATTCTTTCTGTGTTTTCAGAGAGCTTCGCAATGGTATGTTCTTCTTGGCATTCTGAGCATCTTCAGGAATTTACTATTTTTAGTAAATTCTATTTTTGGCAGTTTTACAGTTGGGTTCGGCTTGGTTGACTTCCTACTTCAATTTGATTAGTTGGCTTGCTCATTTACAGCTTCGGGGCACAATTGGAGAGATAAGTTGAGCTATTTAATTAAAAGTCACGTTTTAATGTTATGTTTTAACGTTGACCCCCTTGGCCTAGCAATTTTACTTTTAAGTTGTTTTTAAAAGAGGTTCTTTATGGGTGGGCGCCTCATTAAAGGAATTGATTATAATTCTTATTAAAAGATTTATTCCCCAAGCAAAAGTGGATGCCAACTTCAATGAAGGAATAATTTAATAATTAAAAGTCAAAAATTGTAGCTTGAAGGAAAAGATGCCATTGGTTGAAGGATTAGGGTTTGACTCTTAAGAGAAGGTTAGGGTTTCGAGAAGAATCAACCGAAAATTATAAAAGGAAGACTTTGATCCTCAATTCATTATCTTTTATCTACAGGAATGTTATTCTGCCGGATTGGCTTTGGGATTGCTTCGAGGAATGAAGGCCTCCTAGCTTGGGCATTGCTTCTCGCTTGAAAGATAGTGACTAGTGGTGAGATAGCATAGTTTGAATGTTTTATTGTGAGCTTTCTGCATTTTTTAGTCTTTGTGAGGATATGTAAATCAATTTTATGCATATTAGTGGTTTTCTGGAGTTGCACATTCATTGTAGCAGATTGATGTTTTTAATCATAAGTCATAAAATACACAAAGAGTCGTTCTGGGTATTGTCTCATTGGTTTTCTCTGTTGGAAGCGATCCTTCATGAATATTTGCAGATTTTAATACGAAGCTTATGATTTTATAATGCAAATCCGTCATTCCTTGAAGGCCGTACTTTCTGGAGTGCGTTGGGATTCGTGTCAGTAATTAATAACCATTTTTAGATGCCATTTCTTATTACTAAGTTAGGCGCCATCATTTTGAGGGTCTATTGCATCAGATTTGAGATCATTTGGGTGAGAAATGAGAGAGATATGAGCATATGAGTGAATTCCTAGGTTGCTGGTTTTTAATTTAAAAGTGCAGATTTGTGGAAAAATAGAATTATTATTTGATCATTGAGAGATTTATTGAACTGGCATCTCTAATCAAGCCACAGAGAGTTCTTATATGATGTAATGCTAATCTTTCAAATTCCTATGCACTTGATAGGCGAAGGATCTTCATTTTGTAAACTGACAGTAGTGCTGGTAGTAATTCTCAAGCTTGTTCAATTCTGATTTGTAATGCTCTCTTTCATTATGAAGTTGTTTTGTAATAGATACATCTCCGCCCTATGGTAGCTACTTTCCCACTCTAGGTTAGCAAGCACATTCTGGGTGTTGAGTACTTTCAGCTTTTCAGTATTTCTTTCAAGCATTGTACTTTGTAACACTCCGCCATATGGTCACCCCTCACTCCATTCTGAATTGGGTAGCACATACTTGGTGTCGAGTTCCCTTTCAGCACTTAGTGTAGAAGATCCTCTGACCATATGCTCGCCATCATCGACACCATTCTTGGTTAGAGTTCTTGCATAAGCAATTGTTTTAGATCCTCTGACCAATGCTCACACCCTGCCCACATCGGGATCTTGGTGTACATCCTGGTTAGAGTTACTTCAGCACGTTTTGGTTTATCTTCTAACCTTAACGGGTGCATTGTTGTAATCTGTTATTGAAAAAAATTGAAAAAAACGAAAAATTTGGCTCAGAATATTTCATGGATCCACATATTGAATGGGTCAAAGAGGTTAGGGCGGATTGCGCCCAATATTTGAGGCTAATGACGGGATATGACATGCTCACGGTGCAAGTAGATCTAGGGAGAATAAAGCCCCATTTCCAAAAAAGGAAAAACACCCATCAACAGTAAGGAAAAAAGGACTTGGAACTCTATACAAAAGACCTCTAGTTTAATTCCTAAAAATGGTATTACAAACTTCATCACTAGTCTTTTCACCAAACTCTAGGAGGATGAAGCCCTAGACTATGGAACATAATATTAGAAATAAGCTCATGTATGCAAAGAATGTAGGGTGAATCATATGCGACAAGAAGTAACTCTTTTTTGTAGCACAAAGCACAAAGTCGAATATATAAAAGAGATGAGATTTCTAATGGTGTAAATGCCTTTGCACATCAATTTAAGATCTTTAATACCAAGAGTTTCTACTAAAAGAATGTCGATGATAGGGCATGACCATAAGTTGTGGTCAATAAAAAGAGCCCATTTTTTAACCCACTACCAACTATCTATCCTATTTTATCATGAATTAATGACACATTAATTAAAAATATGTATTTAAATTTTAAATATAGGTTAGGACATAAATATTTAGTGTTTTAACAAACTTATGTAAAATAATATAAATTTGAAAACATTTTTTATTCAATGATTATGTGGTGATTTGTAATATGTTAGATTATATTTTCTTGTTTTAATATAAATGTTTGATGAAATGCCAACACTGGGAGGTCCTTTGTGGTGATTTTTCTAAAATGTTTGGCAAAATGCATGTTTGGAACAAACTAAAGTAAATGGTAACTATTCAATTTACTCAGCTTTAATACCATAAATTGTACATATAACATGATTAATTAGTCGATAGGCTTCTTTAAGTGGACTTGCAAGGCTACAAATGATCGGTAAACCTATCTCACACCTGAAAACATCTTTATCTAGTCATTAAACTATCTTCAAGTCACTCAAAAATTCAACTTTTAGGCACGAAATGAGTTTGCAATTTTTTAACAATCATTTGTCATCAACCTTAAGTAGATAGATTGCAGAAGATGAGTATGTAGCTTTTTAATTCTTTAAAGTTACGAGTCAAATTGATAACATTCCATTTTTAAATGGAATTATTTTTCATTTAAAACAAAGGCCTCCTCATTCATTTTTAGATTGTAGGCTTTTATGTTTTTATTGATCAATACCATTTTGTTTTGCATTATAGCTTTCCTGTTTTTTATGATTTTAAGAATAAAAATTTGGTCAGTTTGTTTCCCCATCTCCATAGAAGTATCTAGCATATGAGCAAAGGAATCCATTTTGTGTCTCAACGCAAGAATATTTCCTTTGACCATTCAATTCAGGTATGTAGAGTAATACATTTCAAAATCGCAACTTTAAGTTTTTTGTCTCACCATCAATTTCATAGGTGGTGTATTGATAAGTGGTTTGTTACCAATTGTGGTTGTCCCCTATGTAGAATGGAAGTTAGAATAACACAAGGAGTGGCCATTGTTACAAATGGGAATGATACATTTGAGGATAAGGAACTAGAGTTAAGTAGATTAAAAGGCAAAGTGTGGTAGAATTGATACAACAAATATGGTTCAAATTAACAGGTACTTTTTTTTTTAAATATCATCTTGCTTTCCTTAGTTTTAATCGTTATAAAAACATAATGGTATTGTCAGTGAAAGTAGAATTCAAGGCATCTTAGTGTTTGTATTCATATACTTCTTAATTGACAATTTTGTTTTTTAGTTTGATATTAGATTTTCATTGTTAATGTGAAATGATTTTGTACCTGACGTATAGGTAATGGAAGTTCTAGATATTGTTTTTCCATTGCATCGATTATTTTAATTTTGAGCAACACTAATTAGGGCCTTGAAAGAAATGTTTTACTTATATTTCAAAAATTATTAACATTTTAAAAACATCTTGCATGGATAACTATTATAAAAAAATTGCTTGACAGGAAGGGTCGATTGTCAAAGTTGGGCCCTTAACACATATTGTATTCACACATTCATGGAATGTAGATTGGCTTTGAGTAAACGTATTGTGATGAAAAGTTTCATCCTTGGTTCTTATAGATTATTTTTTATAACATTTTATTTTTATCAATTTATTTGTTTTGGAGATATACAAAATGGATTTCGGTGATGATGTCTTTAAGTCTAGCATAAGTAAATTACAAACCATTGTTTATATCATGTTTATATCAAAAGAATTAAAGATGAGAATAATAATTAGATGCAAGAAGAAGATGATGATGACATTCCCTTTAATTTTTTACTGACACATCCTTACACCTAAAATGGCAAATGCTGATAAACTCATTATATCTCAAAAAAGAAAGAGTGTTCTGACCTCTCAAAGGTCAAATCACACATTTGAATCTTCGCTAGTTGTTGTTGCCATTAGCTATACTGATTTTTTTCTTTCTTTTCCAAACCTGTAGTCCACTAATGTTACTATCCCAGACCTTTCCAACTGCTATTGTTAACACTACAAACCCCTCTAACAGCAACTGCAACCTCCTCTATAACTTTCTATCATCCACACATCCCCGTTTAAGTGCAAGGAGGGCATATACAGGTAATGACCAAAACGTTTAAGTGAATGAAACTCAAATAAGGGAGGTGACAGATTATGTGGAGTTTTAAACCCTTAGAAATGTAGTGGCGACCTCTACTAGAGCCTCCTTATTCCCACGCATCATAAACATGCATCATCTACGACTGGGAGTTTGGATGGGTACCATGACCCCTTCTGTTTCAGTAGTTACCTTCTAAAAACAAGCACTAGTTCCAAAACTAGTTTGCTAGCCTCTTTCCTATGTCACGATTTACCTACCGCAGTGTGACCTGCCTTGGGAAATGAATAACAATCCAAAGTGGAAGCGGCTGACTAATATTTGTTCTAATTCATTCCATCGATGAATGAATGAATGTTTTTAATCACGTCCACGAGGCCAAGCAACCTATGGGACCCACAGGTAGCAAGTGAAGAGACGCGAACCCCAGAAAATGCAAAAAAACCTATGTTTCTTTTTCTTTCTGCATCTTGGATCTTCTGCTATGTATCTTGACCAGAAAATATGCAAACCCTATTATCTTCTCTTCTTCAAACAGATCACCCAAATTGTTCCCTTTTAATGTCTCAGTATAATTGATCCGAATGTCCTTGTAAGCCGAACATTCCCTGATGTAGTGCCATTCTGTCTCAACCACTCCTTGAGTGCAATATCTACACTTTCTGTCTGCCCACTCCTCTTTAGGTATCATCCACCTTCCGGTCTCACATCTAAGCTGGTGTGAACTTGTTCTAATCTGAGCTATCAACATTTTCGCTTTCCATTTTATTTCCATTCCGATGTAGGTCTTTTGTGTGTGGTCATGCGTAGGGTTAAAATGTTTGACATAGTATTCCTTCTTCCTCCCAAGTGGACCTTTCCACATGTTTTCTTTGAACTTTCCTTGCACATACCTTTTTATTTCCCTATTGGCATTTGGACACTCACTTATGCTAATACCCCACTTGCTCATCCATTTGATATTCTGTTTCATCCACGTGCTCTTTCTTCTATCTAATTTTTCATTTGCTGCCATTTTTGGCCAGCGATGAGTCTCCATGTTATCTAGTCTTCTTAGATAGCTTAGCAACCGAGACATAGCAGACGCTTCAACAGGGAAAGCCCCGGCCTCAGCTAGAACAATCTCGTAAGGGACAGTAGATTTAATCCTGAGACTCTGTGTGATTAAATGTTTTTGTAATCTCTCTATTTGTCTCCACTTTTTTGCTGAGGTCTTGCTACCCCAAACTTCACATCCATATAGTACCACTGGAACAACTAAAAGCCCAAAAAGAGTTTTCTTTGTCTTCCAATCCCATAACTCGGCCCTTCTGCATCTATTTTGCAATGAGTGTAAAGCTTTCCATCCCCCTTGTATCCTCTTTGCTCTACACGTTTCCCAACTGAGTTTGTTGTGGAAATCAAGGCCAAGATACTTATATTCATTGATCACTTGCAAGGGGCTGCCTTCAAAAACAAATTCCCTATGAACCTTCTTTCTCTTCAAGGTAAAGATCATGACCTTAGTTTTGGTAGTGTTCACTTGCATCCCCACCTGATGACAAAAGAGCTCTAGCGCTTTTAAGTGTTCCTTCAAATCTTGTGCTGTTTTTGCCATTAAGACCAGATCATCTGCATATAAAAGCAACTTTATAACACAATTGGTCAAGTAGACCCCACCCCCACCAAACTTATCGATCCACTCCTCTAATTTGTCAATGTATATCCCAAATAATGTAGGGGATAAAGGGCATCCCTGCTTGACCCCGATATCGCTTCCAAAACGCTCTGAAAATCCTTGTTTGGTTCGAATTTTGGCCCAAACCTATTCATACAGCCTATGGACAGCAGCTCTATAGTGTATTGGAATTTCCAATTCTTCCATCCTACTCCATAATTAAGATTTAAAATATTATTTAAATATAAATCTTCTTAATTTGTAAATTTTGTATGAATCCATTTATATATTGATTGGTTAGGACGGTTTTCATTCTCAAAATTAATTTTATTGTAGGGTTCTCATTTTAGGGCTGAAGATAAACAATTGTGCACCTCTTTTGTAAAATGAAAATGCCAAGAATATATTTTCTTCCTCAATCCTCTTTATACATATTTTGGGGAAATAATAGAATAACCTTTTAATTTTCTATTTAAAGTGGCTTTTTAATCTAACTTTACTATGTCTCTTTATAACAACCTTTTTTATTTTAACTAATTAAATATTAATTTTTTAATTTCTCTTTTTCGATAAATTAAATATTTAATTATTTTTGCATAACTATCAAAGTTGTGAAAAATATTAAAATAACTTCAAATATAAATTATGACGGGCCACTATTAATACCTCAAATGCATAAAATCAATCCATATAAAAGTTGGCACTCTCCCAAGATGGTGGACTTCTTGGAGAAATGTGGAGTACTTTAGAATGTTGAATATGCACACAAAAAGTACCATTGTACTCATCTTGACTCCAAGAACTCTCTACCATTATCAAAATGCATTTCTATTAACGCTCACACTCTATAAGAAAGTTGAAGTTTTCAATGATGTTGGAATGGACCAAAAAAATGGACATTACATGATGTATTAGGATCCAATTATAGAGTTTCACTTCTTTTTTTTATTAATCCATATTTGATGAGTAGCGATTCACAAAAATTCTTTTCTCATGACCATTAGATAGTTCAGTGTCTATATTTTTACTTGAACTCTTTATATATAAATAATTAAATAATAATTAAAAAAATAAGGCCATTTTGTTGAGAGATGTAACTACAATGATAACAAGGGAGTTGTAATGCAGTGAGTACATAAAAAAATCCCCTAACATAGTTTTGATGGCTATTTACATGCCAAGCTTTCAATACACTAAAGTTGACTACCATTTACACATTAAATCTTCATTAGCTCAATTATACTTTCAAAATTATAATATTAATAATAAATATATAAATATAGTATTTAAATATATAGAATATTTTTCCATTAGGTTTGGGTCTAATGGTGGGGAACAAGGAGTTTCAGACCATAGATCAAGTTCAAATTCCATTAGATAGGGGCTCTTTTGTTGTGATCATCAGGGTGCCTGAAAGTGGGGAGCATGCTTATGGCAATCCATGTGTAATGTGTCATTTTTATGACCTTTTCAATATCTTTGGAAACCCCAACTTTTTCAAAGAGCACCAATCTTTTTGGGATGAAATTTCGGTAATGGAAGTGGGTTTAGGAAATTGGAATGAGTCCAATGGTACTTTTTGGATGCAATTTCAACATTATGTGACCTCTCTAAAAGTGACCTTCCTACCCTAGGCCTCATATTTTCTTAAAAAAATAGTTTCCAACCTTGGATTGGACCAACAAATGAAATGAATATGACAATAATTTGATAAGTTTGTAGCACTCAAAGTAAGTTTTCCAATGAATATAATATTGAATATATTTAATTTGATAATTATATTTATTTTCTAATTTTTAGTGAAGATAGGTGTTTTAGCAATTTAGATTATAAAAAAATTGAAAATATATGTGCACTAGATATTGATGTTTTTATTCCAAAAAAAATTACTTCAGATAAATTCAAAAAAAATTATGCATCATCTAGATAACCTATGTTTGAATTATAATTAATCTGACTTAAAAAAATTATGCAACAAAAAATTATAAAAAATATTTGTACTCTAGATATCAATGGTACAAATCTAAATTTAAAAGCTTATAATTTTATCTTTTCTACAAATTAAAATTATGTTTTATTGAAATAATATGAAGTAATATGAACTGCTAACTATAAAAAATAAATTATTAAAAATTATATTAAAAACTCACAAATTATTTCTTAAATTTTTAAAGATATATATTTATAATCTACAAAATCTCAAAAATCACTAGATCACGTTATCTTCAAATTCCTAACATATTTCTAAACATTGTCAATCTTAAATAGTTAAAAAGACAAAAGAAATAAAGGCAAATTATACAAAATAGAATATAGAGCTATACAAATCATAGATTGTTAGGTCATTTCTTCAAATATGAGATGTTTACAATCATAAATTTGACCTAAATCTAGACTTCCATAATAATAATAATAAATACCTTTAAATATAATTGTATAATATGTTTAATCTACAAAACAACTATTAATATAAATTCTAGATATTTAGATATATTATATCTTTCATAATTAGAATTAATAAATTCTAGATATCTGGACATATTATTCTAATAATTATGAGACAAGTAACAAATTATCTAATTATGAAACAAGTCACAAATTATCACCTTCCATTTTTGTGAATAGTTTTTGTGTGTACATATATTAAAACGATGAGCTCGTTAGTTTTCGTTTCTGTATATATTAAAAGAATTAGTTGGTATTTCATCTACGCGAATTAGATGGATCGTAGATGAAACATTCAATCGGTATGCCCCATTAATTCATTCATTAATGCACAAAAGAAAGGTCAAAGAAAGGAATTCTGAAAAAGAATCTAGAACTTTCGCGAATGTGAAAGGACAAAAGTAAGTGGGACTCACCTTGTCGTATTTTTTCATTATTTTTGAGAAGGCCAACAAGTTGAGCGAACTGTAGCACGCAGAGACCAAGATCAAAAATACAGTAACTGCACGTCATATATAATAAATAATGCATTTCTGTTACCTGTAACTTTTCACGAGTGTCAATTTCTCATAAAATTCAATGCACGCAGTGCGGACCATTTCGTTGCCTCTTCTGAGATCCCGTCTGCTCAATGTCTGATTCTCCGGATTGTTGAGGATGTTTCGTATGGTAGACCGCGGGGTGTCTGGTGTAATCCTTATTTTTACATCTTTGATAATCTCAATAGGATGTGGTTTGTTGTTACTTCTCAGCTTGTGTCGGATCTGCCTCTCAGCTGGAGCTGCTTTGGGTGCGGGAGGTTCGAACTCCAGACCGGTCATTTCAATTTCGTTATCTGCTTTGGTGTGCATGCTTTCAGTCTCGACCGTGCCGTCGTCGTTGATCAGGACTTCATGTATCTCTTCCATATGAGAAGGCCCTGAAAATATGTAAACGCAGATTATATATATAAGGATATTGAGGCAATTTATAATCCAAACTTAGCTCAAATAAAACTCCATTTCAGGAATCATGCGGCTGGAATAGGTGAAGTTAGCTCAAGTAAAATTGTATATAGAAATTGTAGAAATTGGTGAATTCAAGCTGTAATTCATGGAATTTTAGTAATAGAGATTGTGATTTGATAATTATTTTTTCTTTATCTTGATGATAGATTACAAAACAGTTGAAGCAAAAGATTTACTAAGACTGGCTTCTTCATTGAATTCTAAGAGATCAAACATTTTATCTTCCATAACGTTACTGTGAGGTGTTGTGAAGCTATTCTACTTAAATATTTCCTGAAAAGCATATCTGACTAAATACAGGCTCAAAATGTAGTAGATTAGAACTGTAACTATCTATATGAATAAGATCGATACCAGAATATTTTGCAGGGGTTGGAGGTGCTTTTCCCTCGATATCAGTGGTCTTAAAACATTGACCAGGTTTATTGCGCACAATGGCTCTGAAGGCAAGCAAAGATGACATTTGTTTATCCAGCTCAGTCGCTTCCTTGACAAGCTCTTCAACTCTGCTACGATAAAATGAATTCACTTTGTTAAGCTCCTCGTCTAATCTCTTGAAGAAAACTATATCATATTCACCCCCTTCCTCCGAAGCCATTAAAAATGTGGTTTCATACGAACCCTTCCCGTCATGTTCCTTACTTTTTACCTGCAAATAAGCAAACAAAATCTTTATACAAGAAATCTAGGTGTTCCTAAATGAAAGATAATGTACTAAAAGCATCTTACCAGTATGATTTCTTCTTCCTTGTTAGGGGAATAAATATGGCTGCTATCTCGTCTCATGAGACCGCTGAAGGCTCTGAAAGTGATGGCCTTTTTTATACCTCCGAGCGGAGGATTGCTGGCTTTGAGAGAAGGTTTTGGCCTTGCTTTGTAGCGCATGATATCTTTTAAAACAGTTTTGAGGAAGTTGTAATCCATGTAAGCCTCGTGCCATTCAGGCACCATTTGCGCCACAAACTCCTTACCAAACTTCATTGAACAATAATGAAATCTTCTGAGCTTTTCTCTTTCCACTTATCTCAGAAAACAAACTGAAAAAGCAAGAAGAGTCCAGGGATTTCGTTTATGTATAGAAAAATTCATGTTAAAGAAGACTTTTGAGTGCTACTGATCTACAAATATGTCACAGACTCAAGACTAAATATTAAATTTCCTTTGACTATTTCAAAGCTCCCTCCCATAGAATATTGTACAGTGAAAATGAGCTCAGCGACTGACAACATTTCTATTATTAATTAATAGATAAGGAAAATAAGTCGGTTAGTTTGGAGATTCTTCTTTTCTTAAAAATTTAAAATCAGACATTTCCGGGAAATTTTATTTGAAATTAAACAAATATTTCACACCTACCTAACAACAAATATTTCACACCCCACCGAATCTTTCTCGCTAGTTTTTTTCTTTTTTATTTAAAATTAAACAAATATTTCACACCCCACCGAATCTTTCTCGCTAGTTTTTTCTTTTTTATTTGAAATTAAACAAATATTTAACACACCACCGAATCTTTCTCGCTAGTTTTTTAATTTTTTATTTTAACAACGCACTCAAATATTTATGGAAGGGTTAATTTTTGAATAATAATTTGAGCGAGAGAGCAAGAGAGTTTGTTTCGGTTTGATATATGTTTCTTTTCGTACGTCATTTTTCAATATTGTAATGAGATTCAATTAGATGATCTGTTTATTACGTTGAAGACGATACTTCTATGAATTGAGGGGATCTGGCTGCAACGATCAACAATTGACATTTTGTGAATAAGCATGCAAGATGATTGAATTGTTGATGGCCGTTGATCATTTTTGTTGGGAGTTTTGTGATATTTTTCGTGCAAAATCTATCTGTTTTGTATTATGACATCATTGACAACATGATAAAAATACCTGGTAATATTTTACCTACAAACTCCACCTTTTATTCTCGTTTGTATCGTTGATGTGTAGAATATTCATTGTACGCAAAGTTTAATGAGTGTCATGTCAACAACCATGATTTGCCTCTTTGTTTTAATCTAACGCTTGGGATTTCTCTGGACTAGTGGCCAACCAATTTGAGAACAATGCCTGGGACACAACGAGCTAGGAAGCGTTCATGCTTTCCTTCCTGCTGGATAGAAATACGAGCAAGTGATTGACTGAGCAAAGCATGCCATATCCATAGAGTGGGTCTATAATATAATTGGAAAAACACAAAGGAGTACTTGCATATAATCACAAAAATCTCGTTCTCAGATCCCAACTGGGAAAGTTTGAAGTTGGAAGCATTAGCATTGTGTTGTTTCAATTCCACAACCATTTCTATGATAGCATGCCAAACACTCCATTTTTTATTAATTATAAAATGTAAAACTAATATTATATATAATATTATTTATACTATATAATATTATATTAATATTAAAAAATATGTCATTTATATATTATAAAATTATGTAATATAGTTAATAATATATATCTATTATTAAATATTATTAATATATAATATAATATACTTATTATAAATAACTATAATATAATATGATTAAATTTATATCATAATATAATATTAATCCATTTTGTGCATATCCTGCAATTGTTGTATTCCATGGGACAACCTCTCTTTGAGGCATTATGTCAAACAATTCGCATGCCTTTTCCATGCTTCCACGTTTTGCATAAATGTTTACCAAAGCATTTCCATCTATAACATCTAAAAAAAATCCTCCTTCCATGATGCTTTGATGGATGTCCATACCATGTTCCAAAGCTCCCATTTTGGCACAGGGAAGGAGGAAATTCTTTGGAGGCATTGAAATCAGCATACATACACTTGATTGAAGATTGAGATTATGCCTTCAAAATTGCAAAGAAGACCAATAGTGCTTTCCAAGAAAAAGAGCGACAGGTTGATGAGCTTACTCTTGAGCTTGAATCAACAAAGGACATGTTAGAGAATATTCAGTTGGCTCTAATAGAGGTAGACGATCAACTTGCTCATTTCAAACTTTTTAGGGAGCAAGAAAATGGACAAAGAGCTGAAGAAATAAACCAAGTAATTGAAGAACTTGATAGTCTTCAAGAAGAGTTTGAATTAGGGAACTTTCCATAAATTTCTGAAGTTGCATGTGCAGATTTGGAGCAGCAAGATAAAAGGGATGACTTCCAAGTGTTTGACAATCCTCTCTTTGAAGTGGGAGCTGAAGCAACTTATGTCAATCCTCTCTTTCACTTGAAAAATGATTCATGTGGTGAAATGACCAAGCATAAGGTCAAGTATAAACCCCAGTCTATGGATGCTTCGATATCATGTCATGTCCCCTTCTCAGTGACATCTCTCAGAGGACAGGATTGGCCTATCACACGACCCTCGTAGGCTGATTGTTTGGATAGAGGGTCACTTCGGAGCTTGGCTCAGCTTCAGTCAGCGGAGTTTGATCAGTTGTCTTTCGTTCTGGCTCGATCGGAGACTTTTTGCAGAATTGCTATTTTTAGCAGTTCCTGGCAGGCAGTGTGGGACCACTGCTATTTTTAGCAGTATGGCTTTGGCGGCATCCGGAATCACTTCAGAGTTCGTCAGCATCAGACGGAACAGGAAACGGATAAGTAACGAGGAAAATATTAATATTTAATTATATTGGTTAAATATTAATTATTTAAAGATTTTATAATATAAAGTTATAATTTAAAATTATAACTTAAGTGATTGCCTTGAGGGGTGCGCCATCATTAAAGGGGGCCAGTTTGACATTTGATTTAAATTAAAATATTCAGCTGAGAACTATGGAGAATTAAAAGATTAAAATATAAATATTTTATTAAAACCCTATTTTCAAGGAAATCGCACTTTTCAGCATATTTGAGGATTTGCCTTGGGTTTTGAGCCATTATGTGATTATTGATTTTGAGAGACTGATCAAATTGATCTGAGCCTGAGACTTTAGGGTTTCGTGTTCGACTTCCTTGGGGAACGAGCCATCTCCAGCGGAAAGCAATTCAGAGAGTGTGCAATATCACTTGATCTATTGCCAACAGAGGTTTTCTCATTCAGAGTAAACTACAGAGCTTCAGAGAAATCGATATCGTCAGAGATTCTTCAGTATTTGGTATCAGAGATCATCTATCACCTAGGGCGCATCATATTCTGAGATTTAAACATTGATTGAAGGAGGACGTACAAACTTCAAAGCTGTTTATGTTTGGCCGTACTTTCCTGTCAGGCCGTACCACCACAGAAACACGTGTTTATTCTTCTTGAGAGAAACGCCTCTCATACTTGCTTCAAACTTGCATCAAAAGAGGCGCCTACAGTGCTGGAGTCATATGCAGTCATCAGATAGTAGGAGAAGAGGATTATTTATTTCTGCCGTACAATTCTGTACCTTCAGCTGTAGCAGCAAATACCAGGTTTTTCTTCAATAAAAATATTGTTATTCTTTGATGCATGTTCCAGATCTTAATGTATTGTTGCCAGTTGAACAAATAAAAGCAACGCCTTCATTCTACAGTGTATTTTCTTTGCATATTGAAGATCTAGTATTTTTTAGAGAATTTATTATTATTTCCTAGAATAGCCGTACTGTTCATTTATTGTCAAAAATCCAAAATTTGCAAAAAAATCACAAAAACCCAAAAACGTCAGAAAAACTCGAAAACACATTCAGATTCAGTGTTAGGGGGAAACTAGGGTTTCTACATATCATTCCATGAGGATGTGCCACGATTTGTGATTAGTAATCTTCCAAGGTTTTTTGATAATGAATGCATAAGTGGGTTTGATGATGAAGTCTCTATATGGGAAGTGTTGATTCAAGGAGATTTCAACATCTTCAACACCAAGGTGATAAAAAAACAAGACTTGGTAATTGCTGGTAACTTCATTACAACAATAAGGAGTGACGATTTCAGACTTGTTACTCATGAAGTAGGGAAGAAAGATGGACCTAAACTTGGTGTTTGCATGCTTGTCCATCCAATCCTTTGGTTGAGCGATGCTTTAGCTCATACCAATCAATCTTGGGAGATGAAATTGAAGCCATCTTATGTTTTATACTCCAATGTTGTTGAAGCTTTCATGGATTGGTTTCAAAGGTTCATTGGAGGGGACGCCAATTTCACAAGTACGCAGTTGGTTTCGACCAGCACTTGAAGGTGTGTTAAGTTTTCTTTCCGATGTGTTGGAGATTATTTTCAGTTGGGTATCCATGCTTTGGATCCTCAACTTGGCTTAATGGAGCTAAGTACTTGTGGAAAGATGAATTCTTGGAGGAGTAAGGGTTCAATTTTCAGATTTTTTGATGTTGTCCCCATCCTTATCAATCATTCGTTGGTTCCTTTTGCTCATCATATGGTGGATTGGAGAGATATTTCGAGCAAAGGGTGGTTTTATGTAGGGTTGGAGTCTCTTGAGAGAATGTTTTCAGCCTTGGATATGAACATATGTGATATTTTGAACGTTGATTCTCAGTTTTGCAACAGTTGTTTATTTCCTTGGATGCTGATTTTCCTTAAATCAGATCTCAAGTTGGCCACTTCAGCCTTGTTTGGCAGCTGATGCATTCATTTTCAGACCTTCCAATCTCTTGTTAGCAATGCTTTTTGGCCTCAAGTGGGAGAGATAAGGATTTGGAGTGATTTGAATCTGCATTTAGATGGTGTTCAAGTTCGTCTCAGTGGCTATCTTTGTACTTCTTCTTGTACGTATGCTTGGGACAGTGAGCCAATGCTTGGTTTGGTTCGACTTTTTGAGACTCTTGAAGAGAGATTGGTGAAAAACATCAAAAGACTTCTTGGATATATTAGAATTATTCAGATGAGGCATTGCACATCCTTGGAGAGTTTTGAGAATGAGGTTGCTATGACTTTGCAAAGAACTATTTTTTCCTTTGCAAATAGCTATGAAGGAGTCACATTTGCTGTTGTGATTCTGTTTGATGCTTTGAGGAGTTATGTTGATGAGAATATTCTTGAGTTGTTCTTTGTTCTCGGAATGGTGAATGACTTTGACATTGCTGATATTAATTCCTTAGAGTTTTTTAGGCATGAGATGCTGCATGATATTGATTTCAGTTCTTCTAGAGTTTTTTGCTTAAGTTTCATTGATGGTGACATTTTGGAGTTACAAGGGAGGTTAGTGCAGTTTTGGCACAATGTTTTCATTGATGTGTTCAGAGTGGAGTAGCATCAGCATGGTGGGTCTTTGCAGAGATGGACATGGGACCTTGGGTTTAGTTGGAGTTTGGTGCAGTTGCTTGAGAACAAACAATTTTGGGAAGGGCGGACTGTAATGTCCCTATTTTAGCCATACGCTCTTATGTGTCTGATAAGCTAATCAAAAGTTGAAATTAGGGTGTCCACTTTTGAGGAGGTTTTGAAGTCTTGCATGCGTGAGTTTCTAATGCATGTTTGGTGGAGCTTTCTGGGTTTTTGGAAAACTTCGCGATGAGGTAACATGCACCATAGGATATTGACTTGCATTCTCGGCTGCTTTTGGAAGCTTGCATGTTGGAGTTTTTCAATTTGGATTCTGGATTCTTTTTGGGTTTTCAGAGTGCTTCACGGTGGTGTGACATGCAATTGAATAAGAGAACTTTTCCGAACTTACTATTTTTAGTATGTTGCGAACGCTGCTCAAAATGTGGAGAAAATGAGTTTGGAACAACTTACTATTTTGAGCAGTATGCTATTTTTAGTAAGTACTATTTCTGGCAGTGCTATTTTTAGCAATAGTTCAACAGTTTAATACAGTGGCTATTTCTAGCAGGTCAGCTTGAACAGTGGTCTCCAGCATTTAAGGTGATTATTTTGACAAGTTTAATATTTGATGAAAATAATGTTTTAAATGAAAAATAATTGGCTAAGGCAAGGAGGACGATTTTGGAGAGATAAGTGATTTTTATAATGTTTATTAATTAAACATTTTGGAGGCTTTATTTGGCGAATTATAATGTTTTAAGTGAAATATTAACTTAGGCAAAATGGACTCTTAGTTTGGAGGAATATTTGCAAATTATAAAGTATTTCACTTAAATATCTTGGATGTCTATGTTATGAAATATTTGCATTTTGATAAAGTAATATTCCTAATGTGTTTGGGATGCCTAAAGTCAAGGAGGAAAGGGTTGGAATTTAAATAAAATGCAAATTGCAAATTGAGGAGAAAAGTGAATCTCTTTTGGGCGCCCTAATTGGAGGGAAAAGGTGGATTTGAAAGTTGAGAAGAAAAGTTATGAATATCAAACTTGGCCTTCATTTGAGATATCTATTGTTGCTTATCATACTGTTATGTTGTTGAAATGCTTTCAGAGTTTGCTTCGAGGAATGCATACCTCCTAGTTCTTTCTCTTGGTTTTGTGCTTGAAAGATAGCACCTAGTTGAGTTTTCAGAGACTCCTTCTCATTCAGACTAGCAGACAGAGCATCAAGGTTGAAGATTTTAGAGATTTGTCAGTTTTGCATTTGCTAGTTAGGGTTTTGCTGAAGTAGAAATCTACTCATAAGTCCTTGCACGATTTTTTGGTGGTTCTGGGTATTGGCCCTATGCTTTAGTCTACCTTAGGCGCCCCTCCTTCAAGTTTTTAGATTTTTTTGGAGGTGTCTTGGATTTTATCTTGCAGGTCAACCATTGTTGGAGGTTGTACCTTCTTTGAGGCTACATTGGGAAGCGTGCATAAATTAATCGTTGTTGTTTGGAGGAGTTTCTTGGCTTGGTCTTGGTTTCCCAACTCCTAGCTCTCATTTGCATTCAATATCACATCATTCAAAGGTGTTTTGATGAAGTTATGAGCGTTTTGGTAATTCTAGGGCTTGCTGGTACGAATTTTCTGATTGCTACAATTTTATATTAGACTTGATATTTCAATCCCTTTTGCTATATTTCATATGTCAGATAACTTGTACTTGTTTGGAGTTCATTTCCTAACATTTTGGAGATTATTGGTTATCTACATCTCATTGTATTTGCAAATTGTTCAATATATTGTAACGTTGAATCAGTAGTACTGATCAGCTCTTTACTTTCTGCACTTTACATTTTGTATTCCCACTTTAGTGGAAGAGGCTGGTCTCGCCGCCTTGTTTACTTTTGTTTAAGTTTTATCATTCCCACCATTGGTGGACGTGACAAGCCTCACCATCTTGCATATTGTACTGGGGCTGGCTTGTCGCCCTTCTTTACTTTCAGTAATCATATTGTTGTTCGGCTGAACCGTCACCAAATACATAAGACCCCTAGCACCATATGCTAGCACCTCACCCACATCGAGTCTTGGTGCACATTCTTGGGTTGGGTTACCTTCAACACTATTCTTTCATTTCAAGTACTGACGATCCTTGGTGCCATATGCTCACACCTTGCCCAACACTGGGATCCTGGTGTACATTCTTGGCGTAGAGTTACTTTCCAGCAGTTGGTTTGGGTTTGGGCTAACCTTAACGGGTGCATGTTGTATTGGCTTGATCATTGAAAAATTTGAAAAAAATTGGTTGGCTCATTACAAAATTATATCTGCTAGTTATGAGTTCCTATTATTGTAATCATCGGAAAATCTTGTGGACACTGCTGCTACAGTCATAATATCTTTTCTATCTACACTTTGCATATCGCATGAAATCTTTGAAACAAAATAAACTTCCTAGTATTGTTGACGATATGTTTTAACAGTGCCACCCAACCTCTTGTATTTTCGAGTCTTTGGTAGTCACTTCTAGTGGTTTTCTGCTCTATGAAATGATTATGCAATCTGAAATCAAACACTGAGAACGAGCAGTTTTATTTTTCAAAACAAAGATCAAAGCTTTGAGTTTATATAATAGATTCATAAACAAAGTTCAAGTGTAGATCATTTCATTTGAATGCTTCTTGGGTTCAGAAAAATTGGGAACATCCGAGAAGGCTCATTTCAGTGGTATCAGAGCCTTGATCCTGCCAGCTTGGAGGGTTTGGAGTTTTCCTATTGACTCGTCGAGTGATTAGCACTCATCTTTAGCAGCTGCAATTGATTGATGGTTTTGGTAGAAATGAAATCTATGCAGGAAATCATGGTGGAACTCATGCAGGTCGTTCAAAACTATGACAAGAATTTCACTATGCTTCTACAACATCCGGAAATTTTAGATCCTTTGTTTGCAAAGGAAAAGAAAGCAAACACTGATGCAAATAAATCTATTAGTACCAAGGAAAATGATAAGGGAGAAGAAGCACTCCATGTATCCATGAGTCTTCATGACAACAGCGAGATGGAGATTTCCAAATCAGTAGAGATTGGTCAGCCACTTGATGGTATGGATTTCTTTGATGATCCATTAATTGAGCAAGGCATTATCTCACCAACTATACATAGTATTTGCAGGGAATCAAATTGTGAATTGGGTGACCTTGAAGATGGTATTGTTAATTGTCATGAAGACACCACAAATAGGACACAACAGTTGTGTGATGGGGGGTCTATAATAATGTTAAATTTTGTGATCAGAAGTAAATGCACAGAAAATTAAATCAAAATCAGACAAAATGACACAGCATGTACCCTGGGAAAACCCTCCTCTTGAGGGAGAAAAACCTAGCAACAAAGATCTCTCTTATATTAGATGCGACAGCAGTAGATTTGCAAAATACAATAAGGTCTAATACAAGACCAATAACAGGTGTCAAGCAATAAGGAATGACAGATAGTATGCTCTAGATCACACCTGAGAATATAGATCTAATAATATACAGTAGGTCTTCAACTTCTCAGACTTCAACAACAATCGAACTGATAACTTTGAGATTCGGTCACTGAGAATTCGTCCTTGAATGGAAACACTGAACTGGTGAATGCACGTATGAAACTCAGAGTTTGCACTGATTGCTGGTGTATGAGCACTCAGATCTTCAGAGTTCGCACTAATCTTTGATGTAGTTCGCACCTGGACACAACCAATGGAGATGACTTATTCGCATGAGTGAACTGATTGCACTTGAGGTAGATGTTCGCATTTGCTAGAGATGGAGTCGGTATTCTTTATTGAGTTCGCACTTGAGAATGACGGATCTGGAGAGAGCTGTCTTTTTACCGATGAGAGAAATGAATGAATAACTGTCTATATGTAGGAACCAAAATCTTAATGTCGGCCTCTTTCAAGATCTCATATTCTCTCAATTAAGTCGGCCTAGCATAGTAAATAACCTTTATGATTTTCAAATTACACATGTCGGCCAAATCATAAGACACCAAATAATAAAAGGTAAATTGAATAGCCAACGGCTATATTCAATTTAAGACTTTCTCAAAGAACATGAGCTGGAAGGATCAACCGACGCTGTTATAACATTAACAAATAAGGCCAAGATGCTTGCTGCCCAAGCAAGACAACACTTACAAGAGGTCAAGAAAAGATGCAATCTGATAGATAATGCAAGAAGACAAAGAGAATCAGACATTAGATCCTTATTTCTTTCAAAAGAAGAATGTGGGGATGTGGAAGTTTCCAAATCAACATATAGTGAAGAGTTTAATATCACTCCAGTGAGGATGGGTTAGATGTTGGAAAAGAATTCCCAATGTCCAATGTATATCAGTTCGATTTCCAAACAACACCTATAGAGAAAAATTTCCATGTTAGCTTCAACACTTTTGATTCGGATGGTGATTTGTTTAAGGAAACAAAAATTCATAGGAAACACATTGAGCATACTTGTTCAGATCCAAACCATCAGCTCATAAGTTCACGGGATCCAAGTATATCAACAGTAAAATATGGTGGTGAGAAAGTGTATGATGATCTCTCCTTCGAACACAACGTTGTCCTTACCACAGAACCTAGAATATGCCAAGAAATCAGGGAACAAGTCAATCATTTAGATCGAGCAAGACAACGAAGAGAAGCCTATCTTCGATCATTATTTCTTCCAAGGGAATAATGGGTAGAAGTTGAGCATGTTGAGTTGTGTGAAAAAGGAAGGAGGAATGATTTAGGAAATTCAGTTTGCACTAGTTTGCATCACGAAGTTTATGACTTTCCTCTTTTGGCGAGCCCCTTGAAGGCTCAAAAAGATGTTGATATTGGTCACACACTTGATGGATCAGCCACAAGTGTTGTATCCATTTGTGTGGAATGGAACATTATTGATCTCGAAATGGTTAGTCGTGCATAATCTACAATGGAAGGACAATTGCTAAGACCATATGAAGCATTTTGTTTTAGAGAGATGATTAGGGGGACTAGGAGGTTTCTTACTAAGAAGATCTTGCATTTTGATAATTGTTGGTTTGTCTTGCATACTACACCTTAGAGTTTGTTAGTAAGGGAAAACATATCAGTTATGAAGGTGATGGTATGGATTAAAAAATGGGACAGCAATATTTTGACATCACATGAGCATGAATCCAAGCTAGATGGTGGTAACAAGAAATGTAGCATGGTAGACATTCATGAAAAGATATATAAGCATGAGGTGATGGTGGGAACTTCTACTTGCCAACAATCTGAATTTATAACAGCAGTGGGAAAAAAACATGAACCAATTTGTATGATGGTTCCTCACCCTTATGATGTTGATACTTTGATTGAGTATAAGGGTGTCATAACTTCAAATTTTGATATGCTACAAGATTGGGCTGCCAAGTGTATGCAAGTGTGCTCTTGTATTAAAGATTCGAAGGGTAATGAAAGAAACGGTACAATCAGTCCTAAATCTCTAGTTGGGGACAACAGCATTATACTTTTTCATTTACATGAACTGGCAACCCCTATTCACGAAGTAATTGATGACAATGAGCTTCCAAATGATAGCTTACATGATGCATTGGTTAAGCATGGCTATTTTGATGTTGTTTCTTCCAAAAGGACTGAATTTGTTTACTTGAAAACAACAATAGTAAATCAATCCAAAGAAACTTGTAACATACACCACTCCATACATGATGAGAAGCAGGATCTAACTAATCCTGAGTTTGTAGTTGATATTATCAACATTAAGGAAAATGAAGTGGTGTTAGGTATTCAATGGTTGAAATCTCTTGGAAGGCTTGTCCAAGACTTCAACAAGATGGTATTAGAGTTTATTCACATGGGTAAACATATTGTGCTTAAGGCACTAAAGAATGAGACAAAGGATGGGACAACTAAGAGTATGTTCATTTGCTCTAACATGGATGACTTGAGAAGCATGGATAAAGGGGAAAGATTCAGATCTAGTTTTCTAATTTTAAACAGCAATGGTATATCCTCACTTTCTCATGATATTGCAACTGCTAATCATTGGGAAACGAGTGATATCGATTCTACCTTGATTGGGACACAAGATGAATGCATTGGTCATGGTAATATATGATGCCTCTCATTATGGGACTGATTTTAGACAATTTGGAGCAATTGAGATCAAACGGTCCCAAGAAATGCTTGAGGGATGGTTTGACAAGGCAATGAAAGCTAAGTTGATAGCGCAACAAGCCAAGCTTCATCTTCAACAAGTTCGGGACACTCACCACTCCATAGATGATGATAAGCAAAGGTCTTCTAGTCTTGAATTTGCAGTTGTTGTTGACCAATTCATCCATGAAGATATTGATTTTATTAATGACACTTATAGTGGATCAGCCACTCAAGAATTATCCTTGGTGAGTATTGATGACATCTACACTACACATTTGGGTTTGTCACCTATTCCTCATGGCATGACAGTGATTTATTTGTCGATTGGTGACTTCATATTCATGAATTCATCATGGTTTAGTGACTGCCCTAGTTGGATTCATATTGCATTTTCTGACTTTTCGTGTTCTACACCAGCTATTCAATTTCTTGGGAGTGTGGAGGCATATTTATTTGATGGGCATTGAATATTTGATGAATTTCCTTTATGGGTATGTTGACACCTATGATTCCATTCTTGTTGTTGGCCTGGGTTACAACAATGGTATTTGGTGGCCTAGTGAGTTGATCTATGTACACATGGGAGATTTGAGCTCCAGGCTCCACTACGATACCATGGAGATAGACATTGGTAAGTTTTATCAAAAGAAAATGGGTTTTCCTAGGTCTTGCATGTTGGATTTTGGTTTTGATCCAGCTTGTTTTCAGGAGATTGATGGCATTCATGATGATATTCTTCCCACTTTTGAGAATAACTCAGGGCACCAACAGTTACTTTCCAATAGAGGTTTTCTTGATAGATCTGCATGGGGTTATGATGACGTTGCTGCCAGACCAACTCATCCTGTTGTGAGTTGTGAGTCTTCTTCTGATGATGGCAGTATTGTATGGGATACACATGACTCATTTGGTATTCCATTAGCGCAGGCAGGAGAGTTTCACCTCGATTGCATTATGAGGTGTGCTCATCAACTTTCTTTCAACCCACATAATACATTATTTGATCACGTCCTTGAGGATACAATGAGACAAGTTGAATAAGAGTGTTCTAGTCCACTCTAGTACGACTTGTTTTTGACCTTAAACGATGACTCTAAGCTTGGCAAGTCTTTTACTTTGTTCTCTCTTGCTCCTTTCTTTTTGATTCAGGACTTAGAGACTTGCTACATTTGGGTGTTAGAGGGTATCAAAGTGGCACAACGGAAAGCGATAAGTGTTGGCTTTCCAATAGTGTGGATGCATGAGATTTATCACCGCAATTCTGAGATGATAGAGTTCATTAATCAGCAGTTGATAGAGATCCATGTGCACAATTTATATAGAGATGATTTTCAGAGTTGGGATCCAGGAGTTTACTTGTTGGGTAGTTGGCTTCACAGATTGACAGGGATTGACAGTGTTGGGAGCTTTAGTTGTATACAGGGAATGTTGGTTGGAGTTCTTGTCAAGATCATTTGGGATCCGGGTGGTTGGCAGACATGCATAGATGGTTTGTTATTCAGAGATCAAATACTATGGCTTGGCAGTTGCGGATTGCTTGAGGGAAAGCAATCTCGGGAAGGGAGGACTGTAATGTCCCTTTCTCGGTCACCCTTCAGGATATCGCTTAGTTTTTTTCTTCTCGAAGGCTAATGCCAATTCTAGGGAATCATTTATTTAATTATTTGAGAATTGCCTAAGTTCAAGTTAATCTCTAATGGTGATGCCAATTAATTAATCAAATCATTTTTATAAAGTGACTATATAAAAGTTCAAAAAAAATGACTTAATGAAATATTTTGAAAGTGAACTTTATAAAAGTCACTTTATGTTATGAATGGAGAAATACAAAAAAAGAAGAGGAAATCATTTAGTGCTTTTGAAACGAACATTTTCTTCATGGAGAAAGCTCCAGCTTCCTAGTTTTTGGGTTTGGAAAACCCTAGTTGCCATTGTTATTAAAAAAAAAAATCCTTGATTTATATATGATACCAATCATTGATTAATACAGCCATAATGTATATAATACTAATCATTGATGAATACAGCCGATGATTCTCAAATGAAAGAATGTGAACTGAAAGAGTGTGAGTGATCAGACGCCATCTTCTGAAGGACACGGGATTGAAGGGATACATCCGTTGGGTACCACATCTATTTCTAGTCGAAGCAACATAGAGAAAGGGCATAAAACAAGGGAGAATAACTATCAATCAAGAAAAAGAGAAGAAGCACAGACCAAGAAGAGATCTGAGAGGAAAGACAAAGGGAGCAGTAAGCCATCGGGAGAAATATGCCCAAGCGCCGCCCACCTAGAAACACTCTTATAAGGAGGATAAGCAATAAAGAATACGCTTAAAAGTTCAAATTCTCACTTGCAAGAATCGAACAATAAGAAGGAAGCAGAGATTGGAAGCCATCAATCCCAACCAAGTCAACATCTGCAATAAAAGGTGAATCTGCAGACGTACAGTTAGGAAGCCACGTCAGAAGTGGCCTCATCACTTTCGGCCATCACAGTCATTACAATCTGCCAAATAACCAGCGGTGAATATTAAACAAGACATAATTTACAAAAAACAGTTCTAAACATAAATCTCTAATGGTGGATTTGTAAATTGTGACAAACTCTTGAAAGCACATAGTCGAGTTCTTTGATTATTCAAGAATTAGCGGAATTGGGACAAAGTTGTCTTTGAGTCAAGAAGGGAATATCACCGTTTTGGTTGGTTTTCTACATTTGAACCTAGTTGGGCTTTTGATACTTCTGAAGTATGTTATTCTTCTTGAAAATG